>JAJOOS010000645.1:0-39411 GCA_029582725.1 Solanum chiquidenum | reverse complement strand
AATTCACCATAAACTTCATAAGAATCCCTTGTTATGGTTCTACGAGAAGGAATCCGAAACAAAGGTTGGACTTTACGCATAAACTTCTTAAAGCCTTCTTTTTCAACAAAACTAAAAGGTAGTTCATCCAAAATTATCATCTCAACTAAAGCTCTTCTAGCTGCCTCTTGCTCAAATTTCCAAGTCTCTATCGAAGAACTGTTACTTTGACTATTTAACAATTTTTGAATACCAGGTGCAACAGGCGGGGGCTTATACACTTTACATCGGTTAGTCAAATGTTGTCTCAGTCCACTTGTTCCATTTCTAGTTGTATTAGCAGCATAGTATTGTTTATAATGTAAACACTTTGCTTTCACTAATACACCATTTTCAAAAACTTTTTCAAGTGCTGCCAAACAGGAGATCTAGGATCCATTTTTTTTTTGTTTCCTCTGTGCCAATTGACGCATCATTGCTATTAGTAGGTGTATTATTCGTAGAACCAGCCATACTTATTCGACTTTGATCAGCCACACCCATATTTAATTGATTTTGTTCAGCCATCTATATAAACAAAATTCAATTTCACAATGAATTCACACACTACCTAAGTAACTAGTAACAAAAGCAAAAATCACAAAGAAAAATAAATGGAAAAAGAAATATTCATTTTAAAACTTTGCAACTTAAAATGAAAGAAGAAATATTGACAATACATGATGGTGGTCGCCGCCTCGCCGGTCGCTGGTGGTCGCCGGCTGCTGCGTGATGCTGGTCGCTGCTGCGTGATGCTGGTCGGCGATCACTGTTGCGTGGTGTGTGCTGGTCGGCCGGTTGTTGGCTTGTTGCTGATTGCCGGTCGCTGGAAGACGTGAAAAGTACCGTGGAAATCAATCAGAAATTTAGAATGTGCGGCTGCCCTGCTATGCCTATTCCTAATTTTCTAATTCCTAAAGTGCTAACTGCCAAGAAATTAGAAAAGTAAAGGGTAAAGTAATAAAGTAGGTAAAGTTTGACCTAATTGATTTAACGATTTTTGCCTATTTATTATTTGATATTAATAAAATATTAATAATATAATATAATATAATATATTTCGGTAAACTGAAATACCGAATAGTACAAAATTAAATACCGAAAAATACAAAAATGTATACCGAATACCGAACCGAAAACTGAAATATCGAAACCAAAATACCGAAATAATTTGGTTCGGTTTGGTGTTTCGGTTTCTCGGTGTTTATGCCCATCCCTAGCCATGAGTTTTAATTTTATGTTAAGTTATTGAGATTGTCGCTCGCGAACCATTATTGTGTTTTTGGTATTGTTGTGACTCTTGATTAGTTTCTTATACTATCCTTTTATGATTTTATGTTATAGATAAAGTTGTCAGCAAAGAAGTTTGACGACGTAAGATAGTAAGTCCCGAATTAAGGTATGTAAAGCTGAAACCTCTTTTGCCCTTAAGACACGACCTAAACTCGCATGTTCTTCCGATAAATGGTCACCATAGATTTTATAAACCCTCTCATGTTGAGTCCTAAACCTATAGAGTTATATTACTCTTCAAGGAAGCAATATGTTTCACACAACTACATTTGTCCACAGTTGGAACTCTTACAAGTTAGCGGTGTACATGTTGCATAAATTTAAAGAAAGCAGCCAGCCACATACTGTTCGTAAGTGCAGGTCACCAGATATATGATTCTCAAGCTAAAGAATGTAATCACGAATTGTATCACGAGCTATGTGATTAATGAATTAATTATTATAAATAATTGCAAGCAGTTGAGATTATAAACTACTCTGCAGCGTAGGGTGGGTATATTTAGGGCTACTACGTGCGATGCTACTCTGAGCACAAAATTCAGATATGGTCAGCTGGAATTTCCCGTCGTGGATTCACCTGACTGATACAGGCCTGCGGGCAGACCATACAGGAGCCCTAGGGGGCGTACCTTGATAGACCCCGTTACTAGACTATGAGATTTTACGCGTGGTCGTAACAATGGGCTATAGATGCCATACAGGGTTCACTAATCGCCGTCAGTAGGCCATCACGTGATTCCCTGACCGTTAGCTTTACAAAGAGCAAATAAGCGATATAAGGAAGTAAATATATCACCTAGGCAAATTATAGGGATTATATATATATAAATGACTAAGCCATAAACGTTCGATGAGGACCATTGGGGTTGGTCACAATTCCAGTTACAAATTATGTCTCCTGCATACACATGCTCAGATTTGCCTATGATGATATTTGATGTCTACTTGTTATTCAGTTTGCTTTACATACCAGTACATGTTTTGTATGTACTGACGTCCCTATTATTTTGGCGTTTCATTTGTATCACTACAGGCTCAGGTACTCAGGACAACAAGTATTTTCAGTAGACTAGAGACTTCAGTTTAGCAGTATGTAAGCTCCACCTCTACCTGGAGCTATCAGATATTTAGAGCCTATATTTTGCTACATATGTTCATATATCAGAATGGGTATGTCGGGGCCCTGTACCGACTAGTCATCGGATTCTCAGAAGCATACTCTTTAGAGGCTTCGTAGACTTAGTCTTGTTTCCGTTGTAAAGTAGCCCAACATTCCCTTTTGTTATCTATGTTTTAGTATGTGTCTTCATATAGGTTCCGCTGCTTATGAATCTTCAGCTTTGGCATGAGATTAGTAAGATATCTAACAGGTGCTGGTGTATATCCTTGATGTCTCCCCCTTTCTAGTTAGGGGTGTGATAGCTATCTTCATCAAAAGCCTTATTATTTTGCATCTCGCGTAATTTGTGTACCTTGATACTGATTTTCTAAAAGCAAACAAACTGGTTTGAGTCCTTTTCTTAATGTGCTACATCGTTGTGAATTCTGATGTTGTGAAGCTTTAAGATCGCTTGAATACTAGAAGTTGTTTTGTTATTCTCCAAATATGTGTTGCCAGTGTGTTTCTCATTCCATTTCCCTCATAAAACTGATACAGTACCCTCATACATTGTAAAAAATAATTTGATCTCATTCTTGTGCATTAACAGTAGCCTTAGGAATTGCTTGAGTGTATAGAATTGTATTCTTCTCTTAGCCTTGTTGAAATATAAATGCTAAATTTTAGAGGCAATTTGTTATATGTATTCACTTGAGTGTCAATATGGTAATGTGAGTTTTAATCCACAAGAAAGTGTTTTAACCAATTTGGGAAGTCAAATTTTCAAACATGCTTAGTTTTAATTAGAGTGATACAAATTTGTTCTCCTCTTATTTTTTGTATGTTATATTGGCGGAGTCTATTTGGACTCCATTATTGTATCTCATCGAGTTGAATTTCTTCGAGTCAACTCCATCACCGTTCAAGTGAAAATGAAGCTAAAATAGAGGGTCCCAAAAGCGAAAATGCAGAAAATAGAGCCGATATATAAGCTGTTATACAACATATTTATGTTTAATTTGCAGGATATACGTGATACACTGATTGTATACATAGTGATACAATAAAAATTGGGCCATCCCTAAAACGAAATGCAACAAATAGTCTTAAAAGATTGAATTACTTCAAATTAGGACAAGATGAAGGAAATTGGGCCTGCCAGCCCAACAACGTGAAATTTGGGCAAGGGCCCAAGTTTATGATTTTCTTTTCCCCCTATTATTCTCTTTGACTATAGCTTGTTTGCTTAAATTTTATTGTTTTAGTTAATTTAATTAAATCTCCTAAAGATGAACCACTTTTGATTATGATAATTTATTCGTTTAAATAATCTTATTTAATTAGCTTTCTTTACTTCGTCATTTTTGAAAAACTTTACTTTCCTTTCTAAAATATTTCCAAGTGTTTTAGTTAAATTGTTTTTAAATAATTACTATCTCCTTTAAGTAATTATTTCAAAGTTAGTCAAATATTTAGTCAAGTCGCAGTCAACCGCGCGTTAGCGGACACTTTAAGGGCCTATATACCTTCTTGATGTGTAAATTGAACCTCGAACCCTCTTTTGGTATTTTCAAATGATTTTTCTGTTTAAGTCTTTTGAAAGTTATAAGTTTTCTTGATTTTTTGAAAAAAATTAAGTGACGACTCTCTTTAAAAAATTTATTTTTCTTAAAAAGTTAAATTGATTTTTCTTTTTGAAAAAAAGTCTTTTGTTTCTTTTTTTTTTAATAAAACAGAATTGACGACTCTGGTGGGGAATTAATTAAGTTCTAACCATAATGACTTAATATTGTTTGACTATTTGTTAATCTTTGTTGAATTTTTTGCCTCATATATGCCTAATTTGTTTAAATTATGATATCAACTGTCATTGCATGCATATCATCTATTCCATCAAATGATTTTTTATTTTATTTAACTTTAAGAACGATTGTGCGGGCTGAAGTCGTTCATTAACCAAACTATTTCTTGGGGTACCCTGACTAATGTAGTTGGCCACTGGATGGTCAACGGTCGCTAACTACCCCAACCCAAGTTGTCCACTTGGGTTACCTGTCCACTTCAAATAAACTCCACCCTTAGTCAACTAGCGTAGAGCGAAACCAAATCCCTCAATTTAGCGCATTGAACTAAGATGACCCAACACCCAACGCGTGTTGGGCTTGTTAGAAAGACCATATTGAGTCCAACACGGCCCACGACCTTAATGGGTGATCATACTTATGTGTTTAAATTTGAATGATGTATACGCCGTTTGGCAAATCATTGTCTCTTGGGGTAGATAGTTTAATAGTTTGTTCGAGTCAAAGAAGATTCAAGTTATCATTGTATCCAAAAGCGTGGACATCCGGAGATGACAAGAAATCAAGGACGAAAGACCTTCCATGGAAGCATAATTTAGGATTGTACCCCTGCGTTAGACTGATTATTTGTATCCCTTTTCCCTATTATGTATCCCATTCAGTTCATTCATAAAGTTTGTATAAATTTGAGTTTCGAGGCAATGGAATGTTTCAAATGATGCTATACATCCTTCGAATCGTTAGGCCTATCCTTGGCATAAAAGGGTCATATATCTATTTAAAATGCACAATATCTGTTTGTGTGTTATAACTGCTTGTGTGAATATGTTGCTTTATTTGGAGATATTCTAGCTCACTCCTCTTCGAATTGTTTTTAGAACCCATAAACACAAATATCAAGTCACTATCGAAACTGCGTCAAAATGCTCCTTGAGTCTTTAGTTTCACAATAAAATCTGAACATCACTGTAAAATTCTAAATCTTACTTTCTCATCTTAAAAAGGGTCAATTTTCCTTCTCAAATCAAAAAGAGATTCAGGCCAGTCGAACTATGTAGGACCTGAATTCTCTTTTATAAGATACATAGACAATCTTTTAAGACTCGGTCTCCATCTTTGAAAAATTCTTTTTTTCCGCTCTTCCAAATAAATTAGAGTTTCATCTCAATCGAAAATCAAAAGTACGTCAATTAAAGATACATAAGGCCATTGACTCCACGCAAGTCAACATTCCTGATTCACTAAGCTCAAAATCAAATAGATAAATTCATGTCTATTTAATCACTTTTCTATTTCTCTGGGCTAGTTTATCTTCAAGTGAAGCAACTCTTATGTGTTTGTTGTCATGTGTGTGATATTGTATTATTTATCATCTACATAGGCTAACACGTTTATCTTTTGAGTTATTTTCTTTTGTCTGGTACTCAAAACTGATATGTGTTGAGAAAATGACTGAACATCCATACTTCACAAGGTCCAAAGACCCCAAAGATTCATTCTCTAACCGAAGTTTGTTAAAAGGCAAAGAAAAAGTGGTTGAAAATGTTGAGAGAACACTGATATGACCAAAATCATTATGAATGACCCTATCATTGCTGAACTAAACAAGCTGATTGCACAATCGTTCAAAAAAATTGCTAAGGGGATAAGACCCGAGATTTGACAAATCTAGCTATCATTGCCAATACTCCTACTCCAAATAACAAAAGGCCTCCACTCCATTTTCCTACTTCGAATCCAACATCCGCATATCTTCTGAACAACTCAACCATCGCTACGATTTCAAAACCTCCAATCATCGACCTAACCACCCCTAACCCACATCATGCTAGCTTCTCACACCAAAAGTTACCTACTCCTCAAAATCCAAATACCAACAATCTCCAGAATTTTCCTCTAATTCCTACTCAAATTGTTCAAAGTCCACCTACTACTCAATCCATACCTCTAGAAACCACTTTTCATATTCCAATATCATCATAATCATACCCTCCACTTACCACACATTTTGAACTCGATCATTATGAGAAGAAGGAGAAGGACTGGAAGGTCATAAAAGGAAAGGCTGAGAAAAGAATCAGAGAGGAAGTTATGAATGCAGTGAAGGACATTTAATACACCGCATATGTTGTTTTATTGAACTATGAAGACTTGTGCATCCATCCACATTTAGACCTTCCGGAAGGTTTTCAAGTATCAAAATTTGACACTTTTAGTGGAGTTGAAAATCCTTTTGCTCATTTGAGGTCTTATTGCAACCAATTTGTGGGAGTTCGAAAAGATGAGGCTTTGTTAATGCAGCACTTTAGTCGAAGTCTAAAAGGGGAATCTTTTGAATGGTTTATTTCTCAAGAAATGAAACAATGGCCAAGTTGGAATGCTTTGGCTAAAAACTTCATCAAAAGGTTTGGTTACAATGTAAATTAATTCCTGATGGATACTCTTTGGAGAGAATCAACAGAATTTTACTGAAAGTTATCGAGAGTATGCCTATCGTTGGAGAAGAGAGGCTACAAGGGTTAGGCCTCCCATGATTTAGAAAGAAATTATTGAAGTCTTCGTGCGCATTCAAGAGCTGGAGTACTACAATAGGATGTATACTCATTTTAGGAGGGAAGTTCAATGATATAGTCAAAATTGGTGAGACTATTGAAAATGGTCTCAAGATCAGAAAAATCATCTGAATGACTTTCCAAGATAAATCCTCAGGTTCATTGAGGAGGAAACGGGAAGATGTTTCATCTATCTCATTTGAATCGAGCCAAAAATCAAAGAGACATGCTGGTCACAATGTTCAAAAGCCTTTACCATCCAAAACCTATCCTTTAGCTCGACAAAATCCTTACCCCTTCTTTTATGTCCAACAAAATTACCAAGTTCCATTGCCAAATTACCCAAATGTTCAATCAAGTTATCAAGTCACATTGTCAAATTACCCAAATGCCCCTCATATATAACAAACTCTACAATACCCAAATTTCCAAACACCAACACCCACTCACCAAAATCCTCCACTTTATCATCAGGTACCTCCACCTACACGAAATAATTACAATCTTCCTCGTTCAAAACTTGAGAAGAAACCTCCTCGAGTATTTTCTCCTTTGGTTAAAAGTCGGACCCAACTTTTTGAGAGATTGTAATCAGCTGGTCTGATACAAATAATTGATCCAAACAATGTCAATGTCAATTCTAGACATTACAGGTTCAATCATCGTTGTGCTTACCATTCAGGAGCTGATGGACATACCACTGAGAATTGCATCACTTTGAAGCATAAAATTCAGGACTTAATTGATCAAATAATTGCCACTCTTCAAACTGTCACTTCCAATGCCAATAGTAATCCACTATTGAATTATGGAGGGTTCACTATTAACATGATTGAGGTCGTAGAAGATTGGTGTGTGGGTAAAACTATAATCCCAACCAACCCGGAAAACCTTGAGAAAGTTGTAGCTTCTCTAAACATAAGTGAGAAACTCAATTTTGCGATCATGACACCCCATCAAGCGTTTGCTTAAGTGATAAGAAATAGTCAAAACTAGAAGGAGGTTAATCATGTATCACCAAAGCCTTTGTTTTATTTGTATCAGTCCTTTCTGGTAGATGAATATTCCAATGATGACGGTCTTGGAGAAAGAATTGGGGATCTTTTTGAAAAAAGTGATGTTGTGCTTAATGAGATGATCAAGACACCAGACATATGAGACGTCGAGCCAATGGAGCAAGTGCTTAATTGTACTTCCACTCCGCTCTTGATTCCTTGCTCATCTTGATAGAAAAAGGTGAATTTTATGCTATTTTAAAAATCGGTGGTAGTCTGAAGGAGGCCCAAAACCCACCTTTTATGTCTTTTTACCTAATTATCTTTTAATTTCCCTCGTAATATTTTGAAAAAATCAAAATGGCCCATGGTCATGGACAAAGTTCATATATCCTTATTTTCAATGAAAGTCACCTCTATTGCGAAAAATTTATTTCACTTGCTTTAGTTCTGCTATCTAACAGTCTTTATTTCAATAAAAATAATTTTAAATCTGTCAACATCATGTCATGTCACAAGTTGAATGAACAAATAAGGTAGATAACGATGTGTTCTGAGAGTATGATGAGAAGATCATGATATTTGAATACATTGCCAAAAAATTGAAATGGTTCGAGAATCAAGATAAATTGAATCTGGATGATACAAAAACTGTGAATCTAGAAAAGGATGAATATGTCATAGAAACATGAATCAACGTCCATCTGACCGAGCTCAGAAAGGAGAACTTATTGATTTTCTTAGACAAAACATCGATACATTTGATTGATGACATGCTGTGGTTGGCGTAGACATTTATCTCACGAGTTGTCAGTCGACTTAGATGCTGTCAAAGATACTATGTTTGAAGGCTCAATTTTTTTTATCTCTTTCTTTGTAATCACATCATTTGCCTATAATTATCTTATGTTTTATTGTTAGAAAATTATCTCTTGTAATGAACTACGTCTGACCTGAATTCTCAGAAATGAGTTACATAGAAGCCTATGTCGGTCTCGGTTGTTTCCTTATCAAAATTTTCTATTTCTATCAATCTTTGAGAAGGGAACTACGTTTGACCTGATTTTTGCCTCAACAGAATACGTAGGCTCCACAACGGCTCGATCATATCCCCATAAGATTTCCATTTCTCTTAATAATGGAAACTTAGATAGAATTTTTGAGAGGGACTCAAACATTCTAAAGAGGAAGATATTTTCTCCAACAAATCAAGGCTGAAGATAAATTGTGAGTTGCAACTGGGACAAAATTTTTGAGAGGGTCTCAAAAATTCTACAAGTCATATATCAACAGTTCGAGATACTCCAAGACATCTAATTGGGAAAAAATATTTTGAGGGTGAACTTAAAAATTTCTTCAAGAATTAATTTTGAGCATGATTAAAAGTTTAAAGCTAACTTTAAATGATCTATGGCATCGTTGAAGTTCATAGTCAACTTCAGCAATCTCCGACACCGTTGGATTTCAGAGGTAACTGCAAAACTTCCCAATTATAATAGATTTCGAGAGGACCATGTAAGAAATTTCTCAAGCTTTAAGGATCATTTGAATTCTCCAGAACAAGCTATCAGGCACGTTAAAAGTTTTGAACCAATGACGTTCATTTAAGCTATGCATGAAATGATATTTGATAGTGACGTTTTCCAAATTAATTCTCGAAAAAATCTTTTTCCTTAAAGATTTATCAATATATCAAATATTCTGTATAATTTCATCTTATGTCTATCGAGAAGCAAGAGATCGGAGTGATCAACTGAAGATAGCAAGACAAGAAGCAAGTGGTTGAACAAATCAACACAGATCAGTTTGTTTTTAAAAACTAACAGTTTTTCTGTGGATGCAGGTCTATAAGATTGCCTCAAGATCATCATATTCCTCCATTCAAGGAATATGAAGAATTCGAAAGGGCAAAGAGCTCCCCAAAATTGACAATCTTTTTGTAGGTATATGAAAGTTATTGAAGTTCTTCAAAAGAAAAAGAAGTAGTTCAGAATACGACAACACCTCGTTCAAATCTCTAACAAATCATGAGTGACAATTAACACAAGATTTTCAAAATAGGAACAAGTGAAAGCATCACCGATACACTCAAATTACACCTCTATAAAAGAAGTATAAGCGGTCGTCGTCAAATAAAGAACCTAACATGTAGGTTGGGGTCGATCCCACGAGGAATATGGTTCAGACTTAAACTTAACTCACTATTATATCCGTTTAGTCAAACTATTTCTGAAACAAGTAATTAAAGAGGGGGATTTTTGTAAGCAAATAACCAATTGTTGTTTAAGAAACAAGTGAGCAGGATTCAAACTTTAAGTTATCAATATGAGAGAGAAACTAGGGTGTATGTGTTCCTCATAAGCTTTTAACGCGGTAATCCTAATAATACTAATCCTTTCCTAGTTTTTTGCATGCAAAGTTGGTAAGATAGGTATCCCTAAGTGATTGGTCCTCCAAATAGGGAATTTCACTACACACCTCGGTCCAGCTACGAGTGTATACTTTACTAACCCTTACCTTTAACTCAGATTAGACATCACATCAATGTATGACTTAGTTTTCACCCTCGCATCAATTGACATTAGACTATTAGAGAGCATCCACTAAATCTCTGTTGTTAATTCTTTTCTCATTAACTACCTCCTTGGTCCGGCAAGTAGCAACGAGGCGAGTTCTAACACGTGCACTCCTTAAAAAGACTTCTAATCGAAAGAATTACCAATGCATGCATAAACACTATTCAAGAATTACTTAATTATTATTCATAAGTTGTTAATTGCTCATGGTTCCCACAACCTTAGTTGTTGATTTAGCTACTCATGCTTGAAATAACACAATTCATGTTTTGATAAAAAGAATTCATGAACTTACGATTAGAGTAGAAGAACCCAAAATCTTCAATTGAATTTCTAAGTCAAAATCTTGTAAACGAAATCCAAAAATCAAATTGCTAAAATTGCACGTTAATTCCACAAAATACCAAGAACTAAAAGTAAACAATAATGTCTAACCCCCAAAAACGAGGTTTACATACCCTATTTATAGAAAAACATGTCCTAAACAAAAAGGAAACAAAATAAGGAAATAAACTTCTGGAACGCGACATCTATTGACGACTTGACCTATGGACTATGGGCCAACCTACGGTCCGTAGGTCAACACTTAGAACTTTTTCAGCAGAGGCTGGAACCTTCACTCTCAAATCATCAACGACAAACGTGTAGGACGGACCGTAGGTTGACCTACGATCCGTGAGTCCTCTTACATGGCTCCACACTTAGGATTTTCATCAGGTACTAGAACTTCAACTCTCTAAGCATATTCAACGGATGTGCAGGATGGCCCGTGGGTCGACCTACGGTCCTTCAGTTGCTCCATAGTTCCATACTTGGTCAGACTTCCCTGTTGCTCCATCTACGCCTACCCATCGACGGACCGTCAAAGGACCTACGGTCCGTGGATCACGTCTGTGGGTGGCTCCTTCTGCATAATTTCAGTTGTCATCTCACTCAACTGCGTCCAACCCTATTTCCTGCAAACATAACACATAAAACATTATTTATAATACAAAATGTCCCGAGACACACACAACTCTTAAGTGAAATGTATCAAAAATACCGTAAACTCATGGTATATCAACACCCTTAACTTAAACTTATTGTTTGTCCTCAAGTGACACACTAACACTCTAAACGACGCTTGTGTAGAAGCAATCATTCAAACTCTAGCAATCACATTGCTATCTATTCCCTCAAATCCTTCATTTAGTGCAAACTTTTTTTATCTAGACTCAACAAGCTAACTTATGTGGATCAAGATATGACAAAGATCGACCAATAGACTGGCAACATACAATTTTCACAATCTTCAAGGTACCAAATTTCCAACAATTTAACTAGTGCCCTCACTTCAAACGAAACCCTTTTCACACAATAGATATAAATTTTGAGTTTTAGGATTCATTCAACACTCACGCTCAGAAGTGACTTCAAGTACAGTTAGTTCTCAATACCATAGGCTTGCCCTTATTTTCACTGCATAGACTCTCCAAACTAGTTGTTAGGATCACTATAGGACTTTCTTAGCTTGTAACGTAGGCTTAGGGTCAGGTAGGATATATTTGGGTACTTTTTAGTGACTTTCTGCCCTCTTTGACATTTCATTGGCTTTTTACCTCTTTTCTCAACCTATTTTTGACATCCTTTCAATTTACTTTCTTTCCCTTGACTCCTTTCAACACAGATGCGACTTTTGACTTTATAACTCTTATTTTTCACTTTCTTCTTTTTCTTTCACTTTATTTTTCATTATTTCTTTCAGCACTTTTGTTTATCATCTTTTTGCTTCTTTTTCACAAAGTCACATCTTCTTTTATCTTTTCTTCTTCTCTCTTCAACACAAAACTCTTTTCATACCCTTTTTCTTTCGGTTTCCTCTTTCATAGCCACCCTCAACTTATGTATTTTACATTAGTTGAGGTGCACAATGTCCGATGTCGGACCAGGGCCAAGATCAAGGTAACTTTTTACATTAGCCACCCTCAATTCAATCTTTTGGCCTAAGTGAAGGTGCACATGTCCAAGGAGAGACCGGGGCGAAAACAATTATTTTAGGGAAGGTGAGTTAGGTGAATTGAAAGAAGTGGTCTCTCTTAGGCTCAAACATTTGGATCAAAGGGAACATTGATTTCATTTGGTTGGATCATTTTAGGGCCTATTTGAACAAGGGCCTATGATTACTTCCCAACTTCTAGCCTAGATTATCTTAGCAGGGCCAATGGGGCAAGTCCTAGATTGGCACATACTGTCTGAACATTCAACTTTTCTCACACACTCTTGGCACATTATTTCATTATCAGATGGTTAGATTACCCAATTCAAGTTTCAGATTAAGTCGTGAGGTCAAATCAGTTCTCTATCTTGTCATATTAAGATCCAACACATTCAACTCATCAAGACTATATGTCTAGCACATTTCAAAAGTTTTGGATGGGTATCAATTTTATGCTCATTATGCCATCATGCTTTTTATTCTTCGACTTACTTCTCCACATACAATCCTAAACATGTCGGTTCAACATAAAAGTAAGCAGTCCTTTGGGGAAAAAGAACACATGCAAGAAAATCCCAAATGAGGATTATGAGTTGGGTTAGTCAGACTTCACCCTAACGCTTCAATCCATTTACCCCACCCCTAACAAAATAAGGTACAATTGCCCTCAATGCACAGAAGGCAAAAAATAAAAATAAAGCATAGGTTGAAGGTGAAGCAAACCTGTGGTGCAAAAGCGCCGAAGACCTCTCAAGAAGCGGGTGGGTTCAGTTTCTCGGAGCCCGTTGGATCAACACTCGGTACACCATCAGTAGCGCCCGCATCAACTATCCCATCACTCTCAGTATTGCTCACACCAACTCTCTCAGCACCCTCAGTAGTGCTCGGATTGGCCAACACCTATCTTCTTGTCCCACTGCTGTCTCATCTCCTCCTCTAGTAATGACGCCATCGTGGCCTCCTCCAACTTTTGGCGCTTCTTGTTTCTTAATCTTTGAGCCTCAGCATCATCCGAAGTACGACCGAAGCGGGGGCGCTTCCCAGCGGCACATGACAAGTCTAGTGGTGGCATGGATTCGCCAAATAAGGCAGGCATCACCACGGTATCAGCCTCTTCTGTAGGGGCAACCTCTGGTGCAAACTTGAGAGGGACTAGGAGGGTATCCCGATCAGCATGAAGGCTGGCCAACTCTGCCTGGAAGGTCGATAAATCAATATTCGGGGTCAGTCTCTCCAAGACTCGCAGCTCGAACGAATCCAGGTGCTTATGAACGGCCTGATTCTTCTGGTCCATCAGCTACTCCATCCTAGACTGCTTAATCGAACGTTGCATCCATGACCTAATGAGTTGTAGCAAGGTGGCCATCTGTGTCTCTAGCTTCAAAACTCGAGCTAGAGGGATGCGGATGACCCTGATGATGGAGTGGCTCTGGATGAGCTAGGGACCTGACTGCCGGTCAGTAATGGAAGAGCTTGGGCATCCGCTGTAGTGGCTAGAGGGGAAGGGCCATCAACCTGCATCTGCTACAAAATCATCTCCCAACGATGGCACCTCAACTTGTGGCTCCCTGCGAGGTGCATCTATTTTGGTCACATCTCGAATAAGGCTAATATCCAGAGTCTTAGTTTCCTGAAGCAACCTGTCACAATGCCATACTGGTACAACAACATCCCTGCAAAGCTGGAAGATGAGGCACGAGAAGGGCAAGGTGGTGGTGGCCTTGAAGGCCCTCTCATGAATCTTCGTAATCAGGATGCAGGAAAAATCTATCTCCAAGCCTGCAATCATAACTGCAACCATCACTGCTCGGTCTCATGTGACCACATTATCCGCCTGAGTAGGGGACATACGGTTCCGCACCAGTAACTAGAAGAATTTAGCTGCAAAACTTAGTGTCGCCTTCTTGATACCCAAGATCAGAGTCTGGACCCATTCTACGCGCTCTCCATCCGTAGCAATATGACGTGCTAGCCACCTTAAAAGTGTCTCCCTCTGATCGACATTCCTCTGAAATGCCTCACTCTGAACGATACCCATCCAATAGTCGAACTCTGCTATATTGATGGGCAGAGTGTGGTCTGGGCCGTAGATAAACCTGCGGAGGGTGGTCTCAGAGATGTCGACTGTGAACCCCCGTACGAGTGTGGCCTCAAGTAGAGGCTGAGCTGTAGGTTTGGCCCGCTTAGATATGGACCCTTTGATGGTGGCGACATGGGAAGCGTAGAACTCCCGGACTATCTCTTCTCTATAGGACCCTGGGCTCCGTTCCATCCACTCACACATGTGCCTCCAAAAATGATCGTGGATGACTTGGAGCGGTGTGGAAGCTTCTTGTGAGAACCCAACGCTCTTATGTGTTTAATATGGCAATTTTATCGTGCTCATTCAGCATGCGAGCATCAGTGTAATTCTGGTACTGGCCCGTCACACACAATCTATTGGGCTTCGTAGAAACTGGTTCAGGCTCAGAGCTGGGAGGCACTAGGATCTCGCCCGTACTCTCGGACTCAGAGGAAGAGGCGGTACTGCCACTGGAGATAGATCCAGATGGGGACTTAGAGTCATCCTATGAGCTGATCGGTGTGGCCCCCTCTTTAGACTGCGGGGCAGTGACCACGTTGGAGCTCACCAATCCGGGCTCTGTTTTGTGTGATGCATGGAGCAGTGGGGGAGGTCCTGGTGGGAGGTGGAACGTACTCCCCATCTGTATCTTCATCGAGCAGCTTGAAAGAGGGAGCAACAAATTTTTATTTGCCCTTGGCAGCGTAGATCAGAGCTTGATTCGGGGCCATGGTACCTGTGGAAGCTTAGTTAGTACCAAAATAGTGCAATAATACTAATGGAATAATTTTAGAACAAGTGTTGGACCAAAACAAAAAATAAAAATTTCTTGGATAGTAGTTGAACTGTCGACCTACGGTGGGTATCGACAGTCCATTGATAGAACGATGACCCGTGAGTCCCCTCCGTAGGTCAGAGTACCCAAAATTGGGTCTCTGATTTGGGAACCACGGATGTGCAGAACGGTCTGTCGATGGAACAACGAACCGTAGTCCACACTATGGTTCAACACTTAGTGAAGACACTGTGTGCTACTGACTCACGGACCCAACCTACGGTTTGTAGATGGGGTCTCGTGGGTCAATTCTGTGCCAGGTTTCATACATGACTCACAATTTACTCCATTTTTCATCAATAAATCATTCAACCTAGGTCTAATCATGCATTTCAACACAATATATGGTAGTTCTTCATCCTTAGGGTTCCGATTACACACAACTCAACTTTTTAACATACCGAAACTAGGAACCCTAAGTCAAAACTTCCAATTAGACCATTTATTCTAATTTAGTTGATTTTAATTAACTACACACTCACTTACCATCATACCAAGAGTTTTTCTAACTTATAATTCAACATTCAAACATGAAACTAACAACCCAAGGTCAAGTTCATCGATTTGATTTCAAATGAAATAATGAAGTAATTCAAAGTTTGGGAGAAATATGTATACCTTACAAGTAATCACCAATGATGAGTGTGTGTTGCAACGATATTCATGATCCTTTGCTAGCCTTTCGACGCCGAACCCGGACTTTGGAATTGTTGGGGAGGAAGAGTAAAAGTGAGGATTGATTTGGGAGAGAAAATGAGATTTATGGGATTTTGGGAATTGATGTGGGTATTGATATGGGAGTTATGAGAGTGATATAGGGGATTTAGAAGGTTGAAAGACGGTTGGAGGGGAATATGGAACGTGGAAAATGTTTAAAAAAATGAAAGATTTTATTTTATAAGGGGTCCGGGTCGAGTCAGGCAAACCCTAGTTTTGGACCCACGAGACCTCGTCTACGGTCCGTGGGTCAACCTATGGACCGTAGGTCACTCTGACACTTAGAAAATTAATAAAACTTACATGGGGTCTACAGACGCCATTGATGGTCCGTGGATGGACCAACGGACCGTCGATGGGGTCCGTAGACCACTACACAACTGTTTTTCTGCAGATTTTACCTTTCATCCCTAGACACGTAGCAACCATTAGGACTTTCTTTTTACATTTTCAGGACACTTTTTAGACACGGACTATATCTAGCCAACACTAATACAAAAATAAAACACCTATCGAAAGAGTCACAAAAATTAAAATAAAAGAAGAAAACTCCTAGGTCGAAAAGAAAAACCTATTGTTGGCTAGATTGTACATCTTGGGTTGCCTCCCAAGTATCGCTTGATTTAACATTGCGGCATGACACAGACACCTTGATTACTCAGACTTCATCAAGATAGTAAGCCTCTATCACTTCTTGGACACTCTTCGACTTCCCCATGTAGACCTTGATTTCTGCCCGTTCACTTTGAACCTTGTTCCCTCCTTGTTCTCAAGCTCGACTGCTTCATGTGGAAATAGTTGAGTGACTCGGAATGGCCCGGTCCACTTGGACTTGAGCTTGCCAGGAAATAATTGTAGCCTTGAGTTGAATAAAAGTACAAGATCACCCACAATAAATTCACGCTTTTCAATCTTTTGATCATGATACTTCTTCATCTTCTCCTTGTATAAGGCTGAACTTTCATATTCTTTTAGGTGAAACTCATCAACTCATTCATGTCGTTCACTCTTTGACTCGATGTGGAGCCCCAATCCAAATTCAACTTAGCGAACACATGGCCTTATGCTCTAGCTCTACCGACAAATGGCATGACTTCCCATATACAAGTTGGTAGGGGGACATACCTATGGAAGTCTTGAATGCGGTGTGATTGGCCCATAAAGCATCATCAAGCCTTCTTGACCAATCCGTTATGTTGGCGTTTACGGTCTTTGCAAGGATTTGCTTTATCTTTCTGTTTGACATTTCAACTTGCCCACTAAACTGCGGATGGTAAGGAGTAGCTTCATTGTGATGAACTCCATATTTCTCTAGCAACGCCTTGAACAACTTATTACAAAAGTGGGAACCTCTATCGTTGGTGATCGCCCTAGGTGTACCAAATCTGGAGAAGATACTCTTTTTAGGAATGCGGTGACACTCTTACCCTCATTGTTTGAAAGCGCAATTGCTTCCACCCATTTCGACACATAATCAACTGTAACAAGAATATGCTTCATCCCATGTGAACTCACAAATAAACCTATGAAGTCAAGGCCCTATACATCAATTAACTCAATCACCAAAATCGGATTCATAGGTAGCTCTTGATTGTTTGAAATTTCCCCTTCTCGTTGGCAACAGTCACAAGACTTGGCAAAATCATGAGCATCTTGGTGGATGGTAGTCCAATAATACCCACACTGCATGATTTTATGAGCAGTCCGGATACCACTATGATGCCCACCAACAGGCGATGAATGACACACTTCTAGTATACTTATCATATCAACCTCGGGCACACAACAATGAATAATCCCATCAGCACAAATACGAAACAAGTAAGGCTCATCCCAAAAGAATTTCTTCACATCATGCATAAACTTTTTCCTTTGGTGAAACAACAAATCTGATGGAACCAAATCACTTGCCAAGCAGTTAGCAAAATCCGCGAACCAAGGGATAAGATCAAAAGAAGCAGCCAATACCTGTTCGTCTGGGAATGCATCATTAATTTCAGCCCCATCTCCTAACTTGAGCATAACTTCCTCCTCTAATCTGAACAAATGGTCGGCAACCTGATTCTCTGTCCCTTTTTTATCTTTCACTTGAAAATCAAACTCTTGTAGTAACAATACCCATCTAATCAACCTCAGTTTTGCATCCTTTTTAGCAATCAGATACCTCAATGCAGAATGGTCAGTATGCACTATGACCTTAGTACCAAGCAAGTAGGATCAAAATTTCTCGAATGCGAAAACCACAACAAGGAATTCCTGTTCAGTCACTAATGAGGCTGAGATTTGGACTCATTTAGGGCTTTATTTATATAGATTTAGTGTCCTCAAATGCTTATTTTATGCCAATAACTAATGTAAAACCCTTTATTTCCAGGTATATGGATTTAGGAAAAAAGTAAGGACACTAATTTGCAAAAAGGAACGAAGCAAGATGAAAGAATGAAGAAAAGCAAACCTGGTGATCACCAAGTCCACTGGCGAGTCGCCGAATGGATACTTGACCGCCTAAAATTTTAGTGTGCCAAGCCCTGAAGGAAAGAACCAAGCTGGTGAGAGAAAGGAGAAATCGGAGGATCGTCGCGTGGTTCCGCGATGCAGTGTTGGATCGCCCAAAGTTACAGACCTTGAGAATGCTGAAGGCCAAGGAAGAAAGGCGATGGAAATGACCAAATGGTGGATCGCCGAGTGGTTCGGTGAGCCCGACTTACTTCACCGAGTGACTCTTCGCAGCACATTTTTGGCGACTATAAATACATATTTGAACATTTAGTTTAGAAGCTATCTATTAATCAATTACTCTTTAGAATAGATTTTTATTAAGTTTTGAATTGTGAGACAAGTTTTCTCGAGTTTTCCTTTTGCTTTGAAGAATTAAAGTTTTTCACTTTTGAGAAATTGGAAGTGGGTCTTTGAGATTCTTTGAATTGGACCATTGTAAGGACGAAATCAATCTTACCCAGTTGATGGAAACTCAATTTGGTAACGATTTTTATCTTTTTATGATGTCTAGCTAAAACCCCAATTCTTGGGGTGTGATTATGAACTGATTTGGTTTATGAGTATTGCTAATTGTTAGTTTAAATGCTATTTAGAAGTGAGTTCAATCAATAATTATGGTTGAATTTAAGAATTGTAGTTGCAAATGCAGCTCTACCTTTGTGTTTTTGGCTTGCTCGAGAGAGAGGTTTTAAAACTAAGATTATTGATTGATGGTTAATGAGTATTGGGTTGTCATTGGTTCAGCTCGAGAGAGTGAATCCTAAACCCTTTTCCACATATTCAGCTCGAGAGAGTGAATGGACTAAAGTGTAGGCTGTTCTTATTTTGCATGCTTGTTGATGTTCGAGAGAAATCGACTTGATTTGGGATAAATTGTTCGAGAGAAAGTTTACCTCTCCTATAGTCTAGCTTACTCACTAATATTTAGCTATTTTCTAATATTTGCAATTACAAATTTGTCTATATTAGCCTATAATCGAATCACATCACAAGAACCTGTCTCATTATTGTTATTTCGTATTGTTAACCACTGTTTGTAGTTGATAATTTCAAACCAAAACCCCCTATTTGACATTCGTGTCACCCCCTGATTTGAAAAATGTCTTTATTTGATAATTTTTATTCCTATGACTGATTTGACCATATTCGTACTTCTTAATTGATTCTCAAACATGTACCGCTTATGTGGGATTCGAACCAAACTCATTTAGTTGGGTTATATACTGACTAGCGATCGTTGACACTTAGAATTGGATGAAGTGTCATTGAAACATTAATCAAAATGGCGTCACTACTGGGGAGTGGTGTTGTTTGAGATTCTTTTGGTGAAGTTGAATTTTGTTCTTTTTAGTCATCGTTGAATTTACTTACCTTCAGTTTTGGTTTTCATGTTGCTTCTTTAGAACATAAGAAATGAGCATGTCTTGTAGCAACGGTAACCAAGTGAGCCACCCTTCTTCGAAAATGATGATTCTTAGGGATAACATCCTAAGTTTGGAAGGCAAGGCAATCCATGAGTTGTAGCTGAGATTTAAGATACTATTGCTGCAATTCCCAACTCATGGAAATCCAGATAAGATGCTACTGGACTGCTTCTATAGAAGTCTTGGTACTGAGAACAGAGTAGTGGCTGACCAAATTTCTCCAGGTGGTCTCATACGACTACCCTATGCAATAGCAGCCCAACTCCTTGATCACATGACTAAGACCCACAAGGAGACAGAGAAGGACCAGAATTTGGCCACATTGTTGACTCAGCTGGATCTCTTGGCCAAAAAGATTATGGAATTGGAGGTACCGTACAAAAATAAAGATCGGTACATTCCCCTTCATGAGTGTAGAAAGCCTAAGGATTACGAGGGTGGACAAGTAGAAGAAATGCTCTCACTCATTCTCCAAAAAGTCGAAGAACATGACAAAGTGTTGAAAGAGATAAAATAGAATGTCTCACCACTGAATCAGATGACTGCTTCTCATTCCATATCTATTCAGCTACTAGAGACTCAAATGGGTCATGTGTTGTCTTATCTCTACCCCAGGATTGAAGTTTGAGTGGGGACTTACGTCATGCCACGACGTTAACAAAGGTGCTTCTTGGGAGGCAACCCAAGTTTTTATTTCTTTCTTTTTGTTTTTGTAATAACGTGTGTTGATTGTGCAGGTGAAAAAGTGGAATGTGTTTGAAAAGTGCAGGTTGGCGAGCAAAATATCCAGTCGGCAACTCACCGAAGAGGTCGGCGAGCACGACTTGGATCACCGTTGGACTCAAGAAATCAGAAGATGGAGTCTGTAAAACTCGGCGAGCCCATGGACTAATCGGTGAATCGCCGAACAGGTCGGCGATCCCGACTTTGTCCACCGTTTGGACCCCTACATTAACTAGAGGTCATGTAAAACTCATCAAGGTAAGTACCCACTCGGCGTGTCAGCGAGTGGTTCGGCAAAGAAAATTAATGTCGCCGAAAGGGGAAGAATTGGACGGTTTTTAAAAGTCCAAAGGTTTGAAACTTCAAACTCTTTCACATTCCCTCACTTTTTAACTTCACAAGATCACATCCGCACTCTATCTTGTCTATTTTCCCACATTTTCTTGATTTTTTGGTCGTTGATCCTGTGTTTGGAGTTGGACACTTTGCTGCCTAGCATTTCGATTCATATATTCGGCATCGCAGGTTGGTTTTCCAAACTCAAACTCACAAATTAGAGGTTAAACTCAATTGCATTGTTTTAGATTGTTTTGAAGTGTGCTGGGCCTCTCTGAATCCGTGTTTGTTTGCTTGTTTGCCGATTTTAATTTCAAAATCATGCCTAAAATGCCTAATTGTTGATTTCCCAAATTTCATGCTTTAAAATTAATCTAAATTGTTGGGTTGTGCTTAATTATTGTTGGGTCAAGTCGGGTGAAGTCTGAATAACCCATATTTGTACTAAATGATGTGCTTTGCCTAATGATGGAGCGTTTAATGTCATTCTTAAATTGAATAAAGTGCATGGTTTATTTTGTTTTGTTTTGGGGTCTGCGGGGTTGATTTGGAAGTTGAGGTTGAAAATGGCATATTGGGCAGTTTGGCGAGCTGGGTCGAGCTCGCCGAACCACTCGGCGATTCGCCAAAGCCCCCCAGATCGCGTTTAATTTTGTCCTTTTGTTGAGTAAGATTCTGAAACTTGTGGTGAGAATCTTGAGTTCGCCGAGTGCACTCAGTGACTCACTGAATATCTTCTTTGATCACCCTTTCTGCCCCCTAACCCCTAAAATGAACTGTAATTTTTGGTGGGCTAATCTGTGCTCGCCAAATGATGTCGGTGATTTGCCGAGTGGACCTTCCTATCGCGGACATGCCATTTCTCTGAAATTATTTGGAGCCAATACTTTCGGCGAGCCCGATCTAGCTCGCCAAAGTGATTCGGCGACTCGCTGATCGGTTCGGCGAGTTTGTGTGTGGCATGATTTCTGTGATTTTTCTTGAAATGTTTCTAACTATCTCCGATGTTTTTGCAAATATCACTAGAACCAACTTAGACATGCTGCCCCGCAAAAGAGCACGAGGCATAGTCATCAACGAGGGGGCAACTACCCCTTCTAAAAAGGGAAGGAAGGAACCTCCAAAGGAAGGAAAAGGCAAGGGCAAGAAGCCCGATCTGAGGTTCCGAAGCACAACTCTGGCAGCGAGAGAGAGTCCTTTAACTCCCAAGCTACATTTTCTGAGCCGGATAATGACCAGCCTCTACAGTCACGGTGGGAAGAAATCCGAAATAGGTTTCACCCAGACTTATCGAGAGTTCCAGAGGCCACCCCTCCTACAGCTGATGCAGTGCCAGCATCGGCACCGACTGTGGTTCCAGCGCCACCAGTACAAGGTCCTCATCCCTAACTACTCAATATATTAAAAGCTGAGGTATTAAAGACGATTCTAGAAGAGAAGTTATTGTCCACATATGGATTAGTAGGCAGATATTCCACTGTGAAGGAAACTCTCCAGTATCACAGGTTCGAGCAGTTCACCAGACCATGAGGCCCCTATATTCCTACATGGGTCTGGGAATTCTACGCAGCATACGGTGACCTGGAACCTAAGGGCAAGAAGAAGGCCAGTTCCTTCAGGCCGGTGAAATCTGTCATGGTCCGAGGGAAGGAAGTAGGGTGCAACAATGATCACATTAATACTGTACTCGACAGGGCTTTAGGTTCTGCACATGCATATGAGGGTTTTGCTATAGCACAGTCCCTAGATGACTTAAATGGCTGGTTTGCACCCTTGATTTCTGATACCACCTAGAAGTGGATTAAGTTAGGAGCTCCCATTGAGAAGAAGGACCTGAATATTGCTACTCGGTACTGGTTTGGGTTCATCAACAACTCTATCATGCCTTCGTAGAATGAGTCCATCCTTCGCCACCCAAAGGCGGCCTGTCTCAGATCCATAATAGCCAGGAAGACGCTCAACTTGGGACTCATCATTGAGCAGGAGATGGACATGAGGGCCAAACAACACCAGACGTCCCTTCCCTTCCCGATCTTGATTATAGAGTTTTGCCGGCGTGCTGGAGTTCTTTGTTATGAGAAGAGGGATATCAAGGTCACTCCTACATCCTCCATTGACATCTAACGTATAGAGTTTGAGTACACTCGGGAGGAGGCATATAGGAGGAGAGCAATTCCGATGCATGCATCCTCGGAGGTGGATGTTGATTTTATACATGTAGAGGCATCTTTGCCTACTCCGACCTCCGGGCCTTCAGGTACTTCTACTTCCTCCCAGACTCCTAGTTCTTCCACTGCTTCCCAGCCCACCAAGATCACTCATGCCATGATCCTGAAGATGGGGCTCTTGGCTCATTCTGCTGATGTATGGGCTACCCGATTGGAGGTTGCGGTACCGTGGATGATTGAGAGTGTTATCCTAACTGCACTAACACCCCTTCGAGCATCTATTGACACTCTCACAATGAAAGTAGAGACTTGTGAGAGTCGATAGGGGGTTACTTCTGAGGTGACGACTTTGGAAGCCGAAGTTGCAGAGTTGTGGAATGATGTGGACTACTTGAAGTCCATAGACTTCACTATTGGAGGCAGCTGATGATATGGATACACCGGTTACTTCTGAGATTCCTCTGGTCACTATCAAAGATGTGCAGATGGATGATGTGGCCGCCGATGATTCAGAGGCAGAGACCGACAAGGAGCAGATCGAGGTGCCAGAGGAGACCATATATGGATACCTTCCAGACCTGGAGGAGATGATTGTACAGTTGATGATTCAGACATCACTGACAGAGACGTCCATGGAAGGCCCTAATGGATCCAGTAGTGCTGATGTTGCACCGGACACTAATTCCCCGACAGATGGAGCGATTGTGTAGAGAAGACCCTTCTTTGCCTCCCTCTCTATCATCTTTATTGACTTTTTAGTGTTTTGTTGCATTTGAGGACAAATTGCTTTTTATTGGTGGTGGGGTGAGGTATTTCCATACCTACCTCTTGTGATCATCATTTTTGTAAATATATTGGGTTTTTGTGTTTGAATTGTGTTTTGACACTGTTTTGTGGATGTTTGAGCTTGTGGCTCCTTGTTTTAAATGGAAATGGTTTTTGACCTTTCTAAAAAATTTGCCGCCTCTTGTTGTGTTTGATTATGATTGTTCTTGTGCAAATTTGAGTGTCGGTTATGATCAATATCGATGACTTGAATAGTGCTCTTAATTGAACAAAAATGAATATGCGGCTATAATGAGGCCAAATGAAGTTGCATAGGTAATATGTAAACTTTTTGCATCTCGTTGTGACCAGCCGGTTATCGAATGAGTTTCTTGTGATAAGCATTGCACACTAGCAAAAGTGTGGAGTCTTGTTTGATATTGGTACTAATGCCTTGAGTGATGAGCTTACTGTGAATCTTGTGTGATGACACCTAGAATTAGCCCCGTTGGTCCGATTGACTAAGTGATGCAAGCTCTTGAAATGATCTTAGGTAACAAATTTTGAAGAGTGAAACAATTTCACAATATACCTCTTTTGTGGCCAACCTTGTGATTGAGTGAACTTTGCTTGAAACCTCTTTGAGCCTTATCCTTTTCTTGGAAGAAACTTGATGCAATTGCAACCCCTCTTTATCCATTCACCCATAATCCTCATGAAGTGTGGTTTGTTTGAATAGCCAACTTAGGCCAAAAAGCCTAAGTTGGGGGTGTGGTGAAAAGAGAAAGTAAATCAATAAGTGCAAAGAAGTCCCCCTTTGATCCATGGTTTTGAAAATATGGAATCCATCCATACAAAAAAAATAGAAAAAAAGAATGAAAAAATAAAAAAGAATGGAAAAGTTGTGGAATAAAGTTGTGAAAGTTGCAAAAGAAATGGGATGTACCATGAGTGGAAAATGTTGAAGAAAAGGGAAGAAAGTGATGTTCACACTGTATTTCATGAGGATAGCAACCAATGATCCTAAATGACCATACCTTTACACTCAGCCCCGTTACAAGCCTTGAAAAGACCTTTGTGATCTTGAGTGAGCTAACTCGAATGTTGATTGGAAAATAAGGGCAAACCTATGGGTGAAGTCATGCATGTGTTCATCTTTGTGAATGTGAGAGTTGTATGTGATTTCAGAGCTATAGAGTGTTGAAAAATTGTGTGTGAATATGGAATCATCTTTGTGTGAGGGCATTTGAGCACATTTGTTGAGCTTGAACTTGCATTTGAAGCTAGTATTGTGAAATTGATAATCATTGATAATGGTGAGTCACAACTTGAATCTTTGAGTGCACAATTGATCCTTGCATGAGTAAGTTGAGTCTTTTTGTGTGCATTCATGATTGAGTCTTGGGTAGCACTGTTTGAGACATCCTTTTTGAACTGCTGAACTTGAGTTTTACTTGAGGACAAGCAAAATTTTAAGTTGAGGGTGTTGATATGTCCGAGATTTGGACTCATTTAGGGATTTATTTATATAGATTTAGTGTCCTCAAATGCTTATTTTGTGCCAATAACTAATGTAAAACCCTTGATTTCCAGGTATATGGATTGAGGAACAAAGCAAAGACATTGATTTGCAAAAAGGAACAAAGCAAGGTGAAAGAAAGAAGAAAAGCAATCCTGGTGATCGCCAAATCCACTTGGCGAGTTGTCGAATGGCTACTTAACTGCCTAAAGTTCCAGTGTGCTAATCCTCGATGGAAAGAACCAAGTCGGCGAGAGAAAGGAACAATCGACGGATCGCCGAGTGGTTCCACGATGCAGTGTTGGATCGCCCAAAGTTACTGACCTGAGGATGCTGAAGGCCAAGGTAGAGAGGCGATGGAAATGACCAAAGGATGGATCGCCGAGTGGTTCGGCGAGCCCGACTTAATTCGTCGAGTGACTCTTCACAAAACATTTTTGGCGACTATAAATATATTTTTGAACATTTAGTTTAGTATCAATTACTCTTTAAAACAATTTTTTATTAAGTTTTGAACTGTGAGACAAGTTTTCTCTAGTTTTCTTTTAGCTTTGAAGAATTGAAGTTTTTCACTTTTGTGAAATTGGAAGTGGGTCTTTGAGATTCTTCAAATTGGACCATTGTAAAGACGAAATCAATCTTACCAGTTGATGGAAACTCAATTTGGTAACGAGTTTTATCTTTTTATGATGTCTAGTTAAAACTCCAATTCTTGGGGGGTGATTATGTGATAATGGGTTGATTTAGTTTATGGGTATTGCTAATTGTTAGTTTAAATGTTATTTAGAAGTGAGTTAAATCATTTATTATGGTTTAATTTAAGAATTGTAGTTGCAAATACATTTCTACCTTTGTGTTCTTGGCTTGTTCGAGAGAGAGGTTTTGGAACTAAGGTGTTTGATTGACGGTCTGTGGGTATTGAGTTGTCATGGGTTTAGCTCGAGAGAGTGAATCCTAAACCTTTTTCCACACATTTAACTCGAGAGAGTGAATGGACTAAGGTGTAGGTTGTTCGTATTTTGCATGCTTGTTGATGTTATCGAATTACATCCCAAGAACCTATCTCATTATTGTTATATCGTATTGTTACTACTGTTTGTAATTGATAATTTCAAACCAAAACCCCCCATTTGACATTGGTGTCACCCCCTGATTTGAATAATGTCTTTATTCGATCGTTTCTATTCCTATGACTGATTTGATCATGTTCACACTTTACTATTGAATCTCAAACACGTACCGCTCCCTGTGGGATTCTACCCCAAATCATTTAGTTGGGTTTTATACTGAGTAGCGATCGTTGACACTTAGAATTGGATGAAGTTACCTTGAAACGTTAATCAAAATGGCGCCGCTTCCGGGGAGTGGTGTTGTTTGAGACTCTTTTGGTGAAGTTGAATTTTGTTCTTTTTAGTCATAGTTGAATCTACTTATTTTTAGTTTTGGTTTGTGTGTTGCTATTTAAACCGAGGAAATGAGTGTCAACGGAAGCAATGATAACCAAGTGGGTCACCAAGATGACATCGACAACCTCAACGATGTGAATTAGCCGAATTTTAATGACCCTCATCTAATGGGTGTAATTGGTGCCATTCGCTTGCCTCCGGCTGAAGGGAACGTTGTGTTCCACATTACAAGCACCATGTTGCAACTCTTGCAATTGAAAGGGTTGTTTGGTGGGTTGTCTCATGAGGATCCTCATGAGCATATAAGGAACTTTGTTGATGTTTGCGGGCCGTTCTCCTTCAAGAACATTTTCCAAGAGTCGGTCCGGTTGAGGTTGTTCCCATTTTCTTTAATGGGAGAAGCATGTAAGTGGTTGGCGGAATTGCCAAGAGACTCCATCACTTTGTGGGATGAGCTTGTCACTGCATTTCAAGTGCAATTTTTCCCTCATTCGAAGATGATGACACTTCGGGACAACATCCAAAGCTTCAAGCGTTTGGAGGGTGACCCAATTCATGAGACTTGACTAAGATTTAAGAAGTTGGTGCTACAATGCCCAACTCATGGATTGCCCGATAACGTTTTGCTGCAATATTTTTACCGAAGCCTTGATTCGATGAACAAGGGCGTAGCTGACCAACTTTCTCCGGGAGGTTTGATGCAACAACCTTACATTATAGCAGCTCAACTTTTGGATGGTATGACCAAAATTAATCGGACATGGTATACCCGTGAAGATCAGGTCTCCCCTATCACTTTTAAATTGACCAAGGAGCAGCTTGAGAAAGACCAAGAGAGGGACCAAAACACGACAAATATGATGACACAACTAGACATTTTGGCCAAAAATGTCATGGGAGTTGGCGCTAGAAGTGTCAATGTTGTGGGTGTTGGGTGTGCAAGCCCTGATGAGGCCAAGTTCGAGGCGTTGTACAACGAAGAAATGAACTTCCTAGCCAACCAAAGTGGAGGTTATCGTGCTAACTACCCAAGGTGGTAACTAAGGTTGGAATAGGGATGAAGGCTGGAGAGATCGTGATAGAGAGTGGAGGGATCGTAATCCCACTTGGAAGGAAAGAGATGGGGAGAAGGATAGGTATGTTCCTCTCCATGAGCGTAAAAAACCCAAAGATTCTGAGGGTGGCCGGTTTGAGGATATGCTCTCTCGTATTATCAACAAGGTTGAGGGGTCCGATAAGATTTTGAAAGAGATGAAGGAAGATGTATCAACCCTTAACCAGACGGTGACTTCTCATTCCATCTCTATCAAGCAGTTGGAGACCCAAATGTGTCAAATTTCTTCCCATTTAAACCAGAGACAACAAGGGGGGTTACCTAGTGACACTATGGCAAACCCCAAAAATGAGGTTAGAGCGAGGCCTTGCGTCGTGCCATGATGTTAACTAAGGCGCTTCTTGGGAGGCAACCCAAGTTTTAGTGCTTTCTTTTTGTTCTTCGAATAATCGTGTGTTGATTGTGCTGGTGAAAAAGTGAAATGTGTTTGAAAAGTGGTGGTTGGTGAGAAAAATGTCTAGTTGACGACTCGCCGAAGAGGTCGGTAAGCCGGACTTGGACCGACGTTGGACTCAAGAAATTATGAAGATGGAGTCTGCAAAACTCGATGATCCCATGGACTAATTGGCGAATCACCGAACAGGTCGGCGATCCTGACTTTGTCCACCGTTTGGACCCCCACACTAACGGGAGGTCCTGTAAAACTCGGCGAGGTAAGTATCCACTAGGCGAAGAAAATTAATGTCGTCGAAAGGAGAAGAACTGGACGGTTTTTAAAAGGCCAAAAGTTTAAAAGTTCAAACTCTTTCACATTCCCTCACTTTTTTAACTTCATACAATCACGCATGGATTATATTTTCGATATTTTTGCATTTTTACCGCTTTCTAGTCGTTGATTCGGTGTTTGGAGTTGGATACTTTGCCGCCTAGCTTTACAAATTCTCATATTCGGCATTTAAGGTTGGTTTTACGAACCCTGAACTCGTATTTAGCGGTACTCATTTGCTATTATATTGTTCTCAATGATGTGTGCTGGGCCTCTCTGAATCCGTGTTTGTGTGCTTGTTTGCCTATTCTAATTTCAAAATTATGCCTAAAATGCCTAATTGTTTATTTCCCAAATCTCGTGCTTTAAAAATTGATCTAAATTATTGGGTTGTGCTTAATTGTTATTGGATCAAGTCGGGTGAAGGCTACGTCATTCCTAAGGGCTTAAGTCGTCAAATGGCCAATTTTTGCCAAATCAGGGAAAGTCTGAGTACCCCGGTGGCATTGGTCTTATAAGTCTAGATTTAATTGAATAAGTGCATGTTTTGATTTCATTTTTGGGGGTTGCGGGGTTGATTTTGGAAGTTGGGGTTGAAAATGGCACGTTTGGCGAGCAGGGTTGAGCTCGCCGAACCACTCGGCGGTTCACCAAAGTCCTCCCAAATCACCTTTAATTTCGTGTTTTTGTTAAGTGAGATTCTTTAACTTTTGGTGAAAAGTCTGAGTTCGTTGAGTGCACTCGACGACTCGTCGAATGTCTTCTTTGATAGCCCTCTCTCCGCCCCTAACCCTTAAAATGCACTGTAATATTCGGCGGGCTAATCTTTGCTCACCGAATGATGTCGGCAATTCGCCGAGTGAGCCTTCCCATCGCCGACAAACTATTTTTCTAGAAAATTTTCGAGCCAATCCTTTAGGCGTGCTCGATCTAGCTCGCTAAAGTGATTCGGCGACTCGCCGATCGGTTTGGTGAGTCTGTCTGCAACCTATTTTTCTGAACTTTTCTTCAATGATTCTAACTCTTCTTGGTGTGTTTTGCAGATATGGCTTGACCAAAAGTGGCAGGTAGAGACATGCCGCCCCGCAAGAGGGCAAAATGAATCACTATAAATGAGGATGCAGCTACATCCTGGGCACATGCGATAAAACTTCCTACCACCGATGGGAAAGGTAAAGGGAAAGGCAAGGCACCTGTTCCTGCATCACCGGAGGTCAGCTCCGACAGTGACGGGATATATGCCACTCACCTCACCACTTATGATATTGAGGATGAGCACCAGGATCCTTGGGCTACCACTTCTGAGCCTGAGGATGGTGAGTTATTGTCAGCCCAGAGAGCTGAGGTGAGTTCCAAGAGGTTGAATGATCTATCTAGGATCAGGACTCCCTAAGACGCCTACTCCTCCTTCTGTCCCAGATCAGGATGTGGTCCCAGAACCACCTGCACATGGTCCTCCTCCCCGGTCTTTGAACAAACAGAAGACTGAGGACTGAGGATCGAGGACCATCATTGAGGATAAGAGGTTGTCTACTGATGGGGTAATAGATAGACACCCATAGATTATGAGCTTCTTGAGGTCCCATAAGTTCCAAATATTCACTAGACCCCGTGGCCCTTACATTCCAAACTGGGTTTGGGAATTCTATACAGCCTACAGAGCACTAGTGACACAAAATAAGAAGCAGGCCACTAAATTCCAGCCGGTTGATTATGTGGTTGTCAAGGGCAATAAAGTGTTGTGTGATAGTACTACCATAAATTATGTATTGGAATGACTAAAAACATTGGAGACGACTATCAGTACAAGATCAAGACTAAGTCCTTGGAGAATATGAAAAGCTGGTTAGCTCCTCTCATATCTGATGGTAATCCTAAGTGGATTAAAGTTGGAGTGCAAATTGAGAAGAAAGACCTCAACGTGGCAGTAAGATATTGGTTTGGCTTCATCAGCAGCACCATCATGCCATCGCAGAACGAGTCCATCCTCCACCACACAAAGACAGCTTGTCTTGGATCAATCATCGCAAGAAAGAGCATAAATTTGGGCACGATCATTGAACAAGAGATGGCCATGAGGGCCAAGTAGCATCAAACCTCCCTTCCTTTTCCTCTGTTGATCACTGAGTTGTACAGACCGACTCGGGTGCCTCGAGATGAGAAGAAGGATATGGAAGTTATTCCTACATCTTCTATTGATATTCGGCGCATTGAAGCAGATTATTTGAAGGATGAGATAGAGAAGAAGAAGGCATCCCCGGTGGACACCTCCCCGGTTGTTGATACTGATACATTACCTGCAGACGCAATTTTGCCTACTCCAGCCCCTGGGCCTTCAGGTACATCTAGTGTTGTCCCTTTTGTGATTCCTAGGTCATTTGCTGCTCCATTGCCTCCTAGGTGTGGTGCTAGTGCTGCTGCTGCTTCCCCACCTCCACTCACCTAGGTTGCGATACTACAGATGAGAAATCTAGACCATTCTGCTGATAGGAGTGCCTCCATGCTTGAGGCCACCATTCCTGGGATGATTGAGAGAGCCCTCACTGCTGTTGTGACACCTCTTAGTGTGTCTATTGATGATCTTGCGGCAAGGGTAACAGTATGTGAGCGAGGACAAAGGGCCACTGATGAGGTGATGACTCTAAAGGCTGTCATTGCTGAGATGAGGAAGGATGTGGACCAGCTGAAGTCCATAGATATGTCCATGATTTTTGGGACTGTGAAGATCCCCGACATGCCAGTTTATACAGATGTGCCTCCGACTACCACCGGGGATGATGCTCGAGTTGAGGAGGTAGCTGCTAAGGAGTTCGAAGTTGAGACTGATGAGGAGCAGGTTGGTGTTGATGAAGAGGCTTCTTACAAGGGCCTTACAGAGATTGAGTAGGCCATGGCAGATTCAGCTGTGCAGATCTCATTGGCAGACACACCCAGGCTGACCCTAGTGGAGCCAGCAGTGTTGATGTTGCATCAGGCACTAATTCCCTGACAGATGGAGCGACTGTGTAGACAGGACCCTTCATTTACCCCTCTCTCTGTCATTTCTATTGATTTGTTGTTACTATTTTATTGCATTTGAGGACAACTGCTTTTATTTGTTGTGGAGTGAGGTATTTTCATACCTACCTTTTGTGATCATCATTTTTGTATAAATTTTGGGTTTTTGTGTTGTTAATTGTGTTTTGTCACTGTCTTGTGGATGTTTGAGCTTGTGGCTCCTTTTTTTAATGCAATGGTTTTTGATCCTTCTATAAAATTTTGCTACCTCTTGTTGTGTTTGATTGTGGATGCTCTTGTGCAAATTTGAGTATCGGTTATGATCAATACCGATGACTTGAATAGTGCTCTTAATTGAAAAAAATAAATGTGCGGCTACGATGAGGCCAAATGAAGTTGCATAGATAATATGTGAACTTTTTGCATCTCGTTGTGACTAGCTGGTTATCGAATGAGTCTCTTGTGATGAACATTGCACACTAGCGAAAGTCTGGAGTCTTGTTTCATATTGGTGCCAATGCCTTGTGTGATAAGCTTGTGTGATGACACCTAGAATTTACCCCGTTGGTCCAGTTGACTAAGTGATGCAAGCTCTTGAAATGATCTTACGCAACAATTTATAAGAGTGAAACAATTTGACAATAGACCTCTTTTGGTGGCCAACCTTGTGAGTGTGTGAACCTTGCTTGAACTCCCTTTTTGAGCCTTATCATTTTCTTGAAAGAAATTTGATGCAATTGTAACCCCTCTTTATCCATTCACCCATAATCCTCATGAAGTGTGGTTTGTTTGAATAGCCAACTTGGGGGTGTGGTGAAAGGAGAAGGTAAATCAAAAAATGCAAAGAAGTCCCCCTTTGATCCATGGTTTTGAAAAATATGGAGCCCCTCCATAAAAAAAAGAGAAAAGAAGAATGAAAAAGAAAAGAATGAAAAAGTTGAGAAATAAAGTTGTAAAAGTTGCAAAAGAAATGGGGTGTCCGGTATTCCATGAAAAGTGAATAATGGGGTAAGTTTTGAGCATGAATGAGAATGTTGAAGAAAAGGAAAGAAAGTGATGTTCATACCACATTTCATGAGGATAGCAGCCACCGAGCCTAAATGACCATACCTTTGCACTCAGCCCCGTTACAAGCCTTGAAAAGACCTTTTTGATCTTGAGTGAGCTGAAGCGAATGTTGATTGGAAAATAAGGGCAAACCTATGGGTGAAGTCATGCATGTGTTCATCTTTGCGAGTGTGAGAGTTGTATGTAATTCCGGAGCTATGAAGTGTTGAACAATTGTGTGTGAATATGGAATCATCTTTGTGTGAGGGCATTTGAGCACATTTGTTGAGCTTGAACTTGCATTTGAAGCTAGTATTGTGAACTTGAGAATCTTTGATAATGGTGAGTCACAACTTGAATCTTTGAGTGCACAATTGATCCTTGCATGAGTAAGTTGAGTTTTGTTGTGTGCAGTCATGATTGAGTCTTGGGTAGCACTGTTTGAGACATCCTTTTTGAACTGCTGAATTTGAGTTTTACTCGAGGACAAGCAAAATTTTAAGTTGGGGGTGTTGATGAGTCCGAGATTTGGACTCATATAGGGCTTTATTTATATAGATTTAGTGTCCTTGAATGCTTATTTTGTGCCAATAACTAATGTAAAACCCTTGATTTCCAGGTATATGGATTGAGGAACAAAGCAAGGACACTGATTTGCAAAAAGGACGAAGCAAGCTGAAAGAATGAAGAAAAATAAGCCTGGTGATCGCCAAGTCCACTTGGCGAGTCGCCGAATGGCTACTTGACCGCCTAAAGTTCCAATGTGCCAACCTTGAAGGAAAGAACCAAGTCGGAGAGAGAAAGGAGCAGTCGGGGTATCGCTGAGTGGTTCCGCGATGCAGTGTTGGATCGCCCAAAGTTACAGACCTTAAGGATGTTGAAGGCCAAGGCAGAGAGGCGATGGAAATGACCAAATAGCGGATCGCCGAGTGGTTCGGCGTGCCCGACTTACTTCGCCGAGTGACTCTTCGCAGCAAATTTTTGGCGACTATAAATACAGTTTTGAACATTTAGTTTAGTATCAATTACTCTTTAGAATAGATTTTTATTAAGTTTTGAACTATGAGACAAGTTTTCTCTAGTTTTCCTTTAGCTTTGAAGAATTGAAGTTTTTCACTTTTGAGAAATTGGAAGTGGGTCTTTGAGATTCTTCAAATTGGATCATTGTAAAGACGAAATCAATCTTACCCAGTTGATGGAAACTCAATTTGGTAACGATTTTTATCTGTTTATGATGTCTAGCTAAAACCCCAATTTTTGGGGTGTGATTATGGGCTGATTTAGTTTATGGTATTGCTAATTGTTAGTTTAAATGCTATTTAGAAGTGAGTTCAATCATTTATTGTAGTTTAATTTAAGAATTGTAGTTGCTAATACAGTTCTACCATTGTGTTCTTGGCTTACTCGAGAGAGAGGTTTTAGAACTAAGGTGTTTGATTGATGGTCTGTGGGTATTGGGTTGTCATGGGTTCAGCTAGAGAGAGTGAATCCTAAACTATTTTCCACACATTCAGCTCGAGAGAGTGAATGGACTAAGGTGTAGGCTATTTTTATTTTTCATGCTTGTTGATGTTCGAGAGAAATCAACTTGATTCATGATAAATTGTTCGAGAGAAAGTTTACCTCCTCTATAGTCTAGCTTACTCACTGATATCTAGCTATTTTCTAATAGTTACAATTACCCATTTGTCTATATTAACCTATAATTGAATCACATCCCAAGAACCCCTCTCATTATTGTTATTTCGTATTGTTACCACTATTTGAAGTTGATAATTTCAAACCAAAACCTCCTCATTTGACATTCGTATCACCCCATGATTTGAATAATGTCTTTATTCGATAATTTCTATTTCTATGACTGATTTAACCATGTTCACACTTTACTATTGAATCTCAAACACGTACCGCTCCCTGTGGGATTCGACCCCAACTTATTTAGTTGGGTTTTATATTGACTAGCGATCGTTGACACTTAGAATTGGATGAAGTGTACTTGAAACGTTAATCAGGTGGCTCCTTCTGCATAATTTCAGATGTCATCTCACTCAACCGCGTCCAAGCCTATTTCCTACAAACATAACACATAAAATATTATTTCTAATACAAAACCCTAGACAGACACAACTCTTACGTGAAATGTATCAAAAATACCGTAAACTCACGGTATATCAATCACTCTCAACATGTACAAACATCTATAATGACATCAAATTACATTTTTCAGCATCAACAACGTTTGAAGAATATTTACAAATCCCGTCGATATCAAACACGGTAATGTGAACCACCTAGAGGGGCATCGTCTTTATCACCCAGAAGGACATTTCTACAGTATTATCAAATGAGATAATACTACCACCCAGAGGGACATTTCTACAGTATTACCAAATGAGATAATACTACCACCTAGAGGGACATCGTTTTTATCACGTGAAGAGTCATTCATGTCGTATTATCAAAGTAGTTAATACCATTGCCAAGACGGCCATTATATATTCAAACCTCCGGGAGGGCCATCATGTATTCAAAATGCCAAGAGGGACATTGCAACTTCAATGCCAAAAGGGCCTTTACATATTCAAACCGCCGGGAGGGGCATCATGTATTCAAAATGCCAAGAAACACTTTGCACCTTCAAATGCTAAAAGGGACATTACATATTCAAACCGCCGAGAAGGCCATTATATATTCAAAATGCTAAGAGGGCCATTGCATATTCAAACCAGCGAGAGGGCCATCTGTATTACATTATCAGAAGTGATAATATCATTGTTGAAAAGTCATTCATATTATCAGCTGGAAGAGGTGACATCATTTCCGAGAGGGTCATCATTGTAGCATCATATCAATTCATGCATCAAAACCGATAGAGGCTGACGTTAGAACATTTAAAGAAACGAACATGTATCATATATGGTAAAATATATCAGTTCTCTATTTAAATTACAGTTTCTACGAACAAGTTTATTTCAGTCTTTGTCGAGAGCATCCAAGAGGATGAATTCTAAAATCAAACCATAGTTGCGGACAATATAAAAAAAGATGCAACACAACGTGGAACATTTTCTTAGTAGGGAACTGGGACATAGTACGAAGAGGAATGTCAAACTCATAGGATGCAAGCTGAGGAATGACTTCCACCACAATCAAACCACACCCATATCAGAAGGCATGTGGTTTTTTTTTTTTGAGTTTATCGGTTTCAGTTTCGCATCCGGAAAATTCTGGCTCTCACCGGAGGCAACTTTCCAATCAGAGTGACAGTGCACCAAGAGCTTTACAAATTATGTTCGTGTTAGTTTTTAATTATGGGTGTGAAGTGCACCACATTCATGGCTAAGAGGTTTTAAGTCTCTTTTTCATACTCGACTTATTTTTCACTCTTCCCAACTGAATGACATATTGCATAATAGATTTCCTTTTCAACCGATTGCGTCGAACTACAAACAACTTGATTCCCTAAGTTGAGGGATATGTAAGCGTGATTAATGTTAAAAACTCGGTTGTAGTCCAACATTTTCCCTTAAATCCTATTCCCGAGCATTCTGATATCTTCATATATCGATATCATGATAGCTTTTGATCCAAAATTCTACTCATTTCCTCCCCAAAATTATGTCCTAAATTATCTCCTATTAAATGAATCTCCTTTCTCTTTTTCAAGGAGATTCTTAGACTCGCTAAGGCACAAATTTCTCACTCCAAGAACAACAATTTCATCCTCTAATACTATAAGTTTTAGAAAGGGAAAATCCCTTAAAATAGATTATTTAATTTAGGAGTAAAAGTTTACAAATCTTGGCTGTTCGAACTAGAAGGCATTTTCGGCGAGATTCCGTTGGTAGTATGAGTTAGTCGCCTCAAAGCTCGCTGCTCCATAAAAGGTATGAAACTTTACACTTTTTAGAGTCTTGTTCTTAAATAGGTTATGCTTTTGTTTGTTTAGCTGGTGGTTTGTCTTGATGTTTCTTTTCTAAGTAAAGATCGGGATTCCTCGTATGATTGAGGTTTTGGTATTTCGTTTGTTGAACATGATTTGAATATGTATGTATGGATGTTGGGGGGTGATTTTCGATCGCTACTACTCTTGTTTTCTTGGCCTTTATGGATGTACCACGTCAACTTTCGAATTACTCTATCCATCTCAATTTTGTCATTGAATATGTCTTAAAATGTGAGGTCCTATAATTTTCCAGATTTCAGCTTGTTTTCAGTTCTTATTCTCTTTCAAAGTTGCTACCCACTTCTCTTTTATGATTGCTTCAGCATGTTGGCCTGTTTATAGTTTTGACCTTTTGAAGTTTGGCCTTATCGAGAGGTTTGAGTTCTCATAGATATATGTGTGTGTGGTACCTCCTCTTATCTTAGTTATGTACTAAAATTGTTTGAAATGCCTAAATGATGTGTTTATTTTTCTAAATCGTTTCTTTACAGACTAATGTAAGATACATCTTTGTCGCTAAATGTTGAACTTGGTTACATATTCAATTCTATCATTGCTAGTTTAATTTTTCTCTTAGATGCATCATGAAAGCAAGTCCAGTTGTGATTCTAATTTTTGTGATGGGTCGCTGTCTTCATCAAAAGCCTTATTTAGTTTGCATCTCGCGTAATTTGTGTACCTTGCTACTAATTTTTTGAAAGTCGATAAACATTTTTCTTGATGTGCTACATCGTTGAGAATTCTGATGTTGTAAAGCTTTAAGATCGCTTGAATACTAGAAGTTGTTTTGTTATTTTTTTAAATATGTGTTGTTGGCAGTGTGTATCTCATTCCATTTCTCTCATAAAACTGATACAGTAACCTCATACATTGTCAAAAATAATTTGATCTCATCCTTGTGCATTAACAGTAGCCTTAGGAATTGCTTGAGTGTATTGAATTGTTAGAAGTGTCAAATAGGCGGGTTGGGTTGAAATTGGAGATATTAAAATGGGTTGAAATAGAAATTAGGTTAGGTTTTGACCCGCCCAAGTTTACTTATGGCTCAAATGGGTTGGGCTCAAATGGGCTTAAAGAACCGCCCAATTTGACCCGCTTAATCTCAATAATTTTAATCTATTGTTATTTAAGTTTTATAACCACAATTTGAACTTCAACTCAAGAATTATTTTAAAAAAAAGTTACAAGTGGATAGATAAATCCTAAAAGATATAAAATAGATAGTAATTCATACCTTCAATATAGTAACATACATTACATTAACGAAAATAAATAGTCTTAATACAAGTTGAAATTGGAGATTAAATTGAGCTCAATTGAGGATTCTCTTAAAATGGGTTAAGACTTGATGGATTGAGATTGGACCCTATTCAAATTATCTTGAACCCAACGCTTAAAATTATGGGCGAGTTGGGCGGGTTACTATAGTTGGGCTCATTTTTTACGCCCCTATGAATTGTATTCTTCTCTTAGCCTTGTTAAAATATAAATGTTAAATCATAGAGGCAATTTGTTATATGTATTCACTTGAGTGTCAATCTGATAATGTAAGTTTTATTCCACCATGAAGTGTTTTAACCAATTTGGGAAGTCAAATTGTCAAACATGCTTAGCTGATTAATTAGAGTGATACTAATTTGTTCTTCTTTTTTTTGTATGTAATATTGGCTGAGTCTATTTGGACTCCATTCTTGCATCTCATCGAGTTGAATTTCTTCGAGTCAACCCCATCATCATTCAAGTGAAAAGGAAGCTGAAATACAGGGTCTCAGAAGCTAAAATGCAGGAAATGGAGCCGATATATAAGCTGATATACAACAGATTTGTGTTTGATTTTCAGGATATACGTGATATACACTGATTGTCTACACAGCGATACAACGAAAATTAGGCCAGCCCCAAAACAAAATTCAGCAAACAGGCTAAAAAGATTGAATTACTTATAATTAGGACATGATGAAGAAAATTGGGTCTACCAGCCCAACAACTTGAAATTTGGGCAAGGGCCCAAGTTTATGATTTTCTTTTCCCCTTATTATTCTCTTTGACTATAGTTTGTTTGCTTAACTTTATTTGTTTTGGTTAATTTAATTAAATCTCCTAAAGATGAACCACTTTTGATTATGATAATTTATCCATTTAAATAATCTTTATTTAATTAGTTTTCTTTACTTGGTCATTTTTGAAAAAGTTTACTTTCCTTTCTAAATTATTTCGAAGTGTTTAAGTTAAATTGTTTTTACATAATTATTATTTCCTTTAAGTAATTATTTTCAAAGTTAGTCAAATATTTAGTCAATTCGTAGGTTAACCGCGCGTTAGCGCGCACTTCAAGGACCTAACACATTCTTGAAGTGTAAATCGAACCCCAGTCCTCTTTTGGTATTTTCAAATGATTTTTTTTTGTTTTAATCTTTTGAAAATTATTAGTTTTTTTTATTTTTAATAAAAAATTAAGTGACGACTCTCTTTAAAAATTTGATTTTCTTAAAAAGTAAAATTGATTTTTTTTAAAACAAGTCTTTTATTTCTCTTTTTTCCGATAAAATACTAGCACTTGAAAGAAATAATTTTTCCTTGTAATTATGGTTCTAACAAGTGGTAAAATATTGGATAAAGTTTGAGAAATAAAAAGGCATAAGCAAATGCTTCTCAAAATAAGGCCTTGAAATTGTGATTTTTCCACCGATTGAAAAATCTCAAAATTCCCATTAGGGGTGCGCATCGGTCGGTTCGGTTCGGTTTTATGTGTTATTGGTTCGGTTTATCAGTTTTCGGTTTGTAAATACGTCAAACCGATAACCAAACCAATAACATATTTCTTATCGGTTTTTGGT
>JAJOOS010000644.1:0-49085 GCA_029582725.1 Solanum chiquidenum | reverse complement strand
ATCTTCTCATTATATTTAAAATTAAATTATTTTTCAAATATAAATTCTATTTTTTCTTAATTAAGAACAAACTAACAATAAAATTGAAATTGTATCCTATGAATTGTTGTAACAAAGGAGTTGATGAATATATGTAATCATTTCTACTTCGCGTAATCTAGATTCTGTATAAAATTTCACCAAATATTCTCTTAGACATTAAGAAAATAGTATCATATAAACGTTAATGATATAGAATGAAATGTTATCATTTCTACTTCACATGATTCGAATGCTATACAAAATATCACCAAATGTGTTCTATTAGACACTAGAATAGACTAATAAGAAAATAATACTCATTTTGATGGAGTAGGATGTTATTATTTGTAGTTAGCATGATCCTGGTGATCTCACCAAATGTTCTGTCAGACACTATAATATAGAAGATTTTGAATAAACACATAAAAATTTCCAAGAATTGTCTTATCAAGCAAAAAAGCAAAAGCTGTCAATTATTGTAGAATCACTAAAATGATATTGTTGTGAAGTGAAGCAAGAGAAGATGCCTAGCTCTGACTAAGACAACTAGATGACAAGTTGTAGGCTTGTAGCATAGGAGGTATGGCTCCTATTCCTTCTTTAATTAATTTTCTTCCTTTTTGTGGAGCATTTAGATTGGACTTTTTGTAAATTTTCACTTTCCAAAAAGGCCAATACATAACATGGGTTGGCAAGAGTTATAGACACAAATGTAGACACATGTATATAGATATAGGATATGGGGAAGAGAATTCATGCTTTGAGCATGTCCTTTTTTCCTTAGGCAATTCAAGAAGTGGATATAACATGGGGTTGTCACATATTTTAGTATACAACATATACCAAACAAGTGAAAAGGGATAGAAAAGATAATATTATATATATATATGAATTGTAACGAAGGAGTGGGATGTTATCATTTCTACTTCGTGTGATATATTTAGATACTATATAAAATTTAACCAAACGTTTTGTTAGGCATTAGAACAAATGAAGAAAAAATAGTATCATATAAATGGTAATAATGGAGTGAGATGTTATCATTTCTACTTAGCATGATACAAAATGCTACTCCTTTCGTTTAAAAAAGAATGACCTCCATTCTTTTTTAGTCTGTTTAAAAAAGAATAACCTCTTTCCTTTTTTGGTAACATTTTAATTTCAGCTTTTCACGTGACATGTTTAAAGCCACAAGATTTAAGGACAGTTTAGTACATTTGACATAACTTTAATTTAGGACCACAAGATTCAAAAGTCTTCTTTATTTTCTAAAACTTCATGTCAAGTCAAACCAAATCACTCTTTGTGAAACGGAAGGAGTATATAAAGTATCATGAAATGTGTTCTATCAGACACTAGAACGGACTAATGAAAAATAGTATAATTGGGAATGTAACGATAGAGTAGGCTGTTATCGTTTCAACTTCACATAACATGTGTTGACATTTCTATTTCGTGTGATTCAGATACTATACAAAAATTTGATCAAACATTTGTTAGACATAAGGTGTACAAAATCGAATCGAAAATCGAATCAAATCGCAAATTGAGTCAAACTGAGAAAAAAAATCCGACTAGTGGTTGGTTTGACTTGGTTTTGTATTGGAAAAAAACCCCCCAACTATATTTGGGTTGGTTTGATTTTAACTAAAAAAATTAACCCGAGACCAAACCAACCCGACATTATATATAATTTTAAAATTTTATTTTATACATAAAAATATTTACTTTGATATAATTATTAAATATTTCTTATATTTTTTCATAGTTTTTATCTTTTAATATATTATTTCAAGTTTAAAACTTAGAATTCTGAATGGTTCAATAAAGATTATAGTCCACAAATATTGGTAATTATAATAAAGCTTAAATCAAAATCAAATTAATACTAATGCAAAAAGAAAATCAATTCAACACTAAGAATGACAATAATATTGAATATTTGTTATTTGGTTTTACATTGGTTTAGACAATTCAAATACATAATCTAATTTTAATTTCCTTTAATATTTAGTCATGTAACTAATACTTATTAAACTTATTTTAGCATGATTTAGTACTTTTAAATTATGATCACTTTCATTATGACTTGTTAATTTTCAATATTTGTTTTACGCGATTTCATTATTATTATTATTTTGTTGGATATTTTAGTGTCATTACTCATATCATATTTTGTGTTATTTTCTTAAGAAACACCTTAGATAGTTGTATTTTGGTAGGACTAAAGAAATATTTGAAGTAGAAGTAAATTATATGTTTGTATGAATACTTTACCGAAAAAACCCGAAAATCCGATAAAACCCGAGGTTGAAAAACCCGAGTTTTATTGGTTTGGTTTGGTTTGGTTTATAGATTTAAAAATCCGACACAAATGATTTGATTTGATATTTGAAAAACCCGAACCAACTCGGTCATGTACACCCGTAATTAGACATTCGACCAAACAAATAAAATAATAATATCATCTAAACGGTAATAATAGAGTGAGATATTATGATCCGAACGCTATATCATACACTAAAACGAACAAATAAAAAATAGTATAATTTGAAATGTAGCTATAGAGTAGGATGTTATCATTTCTACCTTGCATAACATGGGTTAGGCAAGAGTTATAGACACAAACATAGACATGCATATAGATGTAGGATAAGAGGAAGAAATCAATTCATGTTTTGAGCATTATCCCTTTTTCTTAGACAAATCAAGAAGTGGCTATAACATGGGATTGTCTCACATATTAATTTTAGAATACAACATATGCCAAACAAGTGAAAGGAGATATAAATAACAAATAAAAAAGGGGGAAAAGCCAAGCTAATCTTCACAAAAGCTATATTTCCATTCACACTTCAAAAAGGTAGCTAGGAGATTGTAATAAGTGGATGAAAGCTTGGCACTCTTTTTTTACTTTTTTCTTAGACATAGGGCCCTTTTGGTTTTTGCTTTGCCTTGTTATGAATTATATATATATATATATAATTCATTGTTTGGTTTTTCTCTTTGTAAGAGTTCTTATCCATCCATGTCTCACCTTCACACCTTCTAATTTGGTGCCCATATGATTAGCATTACCACCTTTGGTTGATGATCTCTTTAATTTAATGAGATGGAAGATGTGACCAATCCGCTTTCGCCACCTAAGTTGCATACGTGGCTTTGTAACATGCTCTATTAATGCAACTTTATTAGACATATTATTGTTATTGTCACAATGCTTAATTAGTGACAACTTTGGTACTGTGCCAACTGCTCCTTTCTCCCATGAGCCTACTCCATTATTTTCAAACTTTATTGAGATAAAAGAATCTACAAACAACAAAAAAGTTGAGTTAGATCTATAAAATAATGAGTAAAAGCAATGATTGTTGTTATTTTACTTGCATTTAAAGTCAATTCATATCAACAACAAAAATCACTAAAGAAAAAAATAGAAAAAAGAATTCTCAATATATAGCTAGTTAGTCATATTTAATTTGAATGAATTACTATTAGAGAGTTATAAGCAGTGACGAAACCAAATTTTTATTAAGAGGGTTCAATATTAAGAAGTAAATACATGAACTACATCCAGAAACAATTTTAATCATGTATAAATAGTGTAATTTTTCCTGAAGCTAGTTCCGCCCCTAGATATAAGTATGCAACAATTATAGTAATTATACTTCATATACAAGGTTAATTTGCGTAACACATAATTTCTGTAATACTATAGTAATTAAGTACATGCATTTTGGATGGAAAATTTGCACGAAACTCAACTATGAAAACAGAATACAATTGAAAATATTATAAAAGCTAAAAAGGAACATGTAAATAATCATAAAAAATATATTTAAAAAGGCACTTATTTGGTGCTAGTCGTTATTCACTTGCTACCTAATGCTTTACCTAATGTTCAAAATTACTGTTTTTCCTATTGACTTCTTTTTAAGTAAATTGGGTTTTGTATCTTTGCGGTATGCATGTTATAGTTGTTCGATTACATATTCACGTGAATTCATAATTTTTGACTGGAATTATATACTAGTAAATTTGATCAAGTTCATAATTTTAATAATATGCTTTATTGTTAAATGGATAAAAGTAATTGAGTAAAATTTTATGCTACATTTATCAATTTCACACATATAATAATAATACTATGACATAAATGTCCAAATATATAGAACCAAGTTAAAGTAAAGGCTGAAAAATTCAAAAACATCATAAGTTCCCAAGAAAAGGGACCTGGCCAAAAGGAAGAAAAAAAAAGGGTGGGATGAGGGGGGTGGGTAGGGACACAATTGCTGATGGCTGATGCAATATAGATTTAACATGTTCAACTAAGTCCAACAATTTTTTTAAAGTGTGTATATATATGGGGCTAAATAATTAAAATTTAATGTTAATTCCATTTAGTGATGAATTTATAAGAAAATTTAATTAGTTGAGAGTTTTTTTGCTGTGAATTATCGATGAATTTCGTAGCTACTTTCAAATTTTCTTGTAGTGAAGGGGTTTATTAAAAATGAAAAATTACAATGTACATGAAGTTGAAATTATTTTATATATAGAGCTAGCCTTTGATCTTAGATTTTGAAAATTTGTCTTTTTTATCACATTTTGTCAATCTAATTTTCAAATATATTTAAGCCAAGTTTTCGAGACTTACACCCACAAAACTTCAGTATAAAGTAGGCGTTTGGTCATGCGATACCATATCACGATATGATATCGTGAGATGGAATCAGCGTTTTGACATACGATTTTACGTTGATTCCATCTCATGATTCCATATCATGAGATGTGATTTCATATTCTCCAAAAATCATGATATGGATTTATATGGGAATTCTATATCATGATTTGAGATATTTTAATACAAAAATTGATCCACGAGTTTATATTTTGTTAAAACAACCCTACATTTATATCTACTAACCATTTTTTTCATATGTAAATAAAATTTATAATCACATCATTACTTTTTAAAATTTATTATTCTCACCGACATAAAATTTATTATTGACCAACAAATGACTCAAAGTAACAATGTTGGTTCGTCTTCTCAGTCACATGATCGAGAAATGCAAGTTCAACGTGAGAAAATTGTCCGTACTATGTGGGAGAATTATATTAAAGACTAGTACACTACAATTTATGTACAATTTTGTTTTATTAAATTAAAATTAGATGAAACAATTACTTAACTGGAGAACAAATAACTTTGTAATAATTAATTGTGCGATTTTATAAATTTTTGTTTATTTGATAAGATTGAATAAACAATTGGGACTATTTTAATAGTTTTACAACTTATGAAATTTTTATGTTTATGAAAAATTATACAACACAAAAATTTCATATCGCATGTCCAAACAAACTTCAATTTCATCTCATAATTTCATATCATAATTCCATATCGCATGGCCAAACGGGCTCTAAGTAAAATGCATGCTCAAATACAACTTCAGAAAGTCAAAGTTTTAAAGTTTCAAATTTTCAACTTCAAAATCTATGATTTAAAAAGAAAATAGATGGTTGAATTCCCAAGGTTTTTTTTTAGCGTGTATACTTTTATATAATATAAATCTCCTTATTAAAAATTCCAGTTATCCCTCTACATACATACGAAAAAATCAGTGAAATCTCAACAAATACGAAATAATGATATCAATCAACTCTAAATTCTGAATCGATGGATGAAAATTAAAGAAGGAGAATGGTTAATTATGTAGTAGTACCTTCATAGCTACAAGTGGAAGAAACATCGATATCATGAATAGTCTCTTTGCGTGAGTGTCTAATATCAAGGCGATTGAAAAAAGAGGTTAAAGCAAATATCTTTGGTAGATAATGCATTCTTGAATGTTCTTCTCCATCATCATTATTAATCTTCATCTTTTCTCTTAAATTAATAATAATCTTCTTCTTCTTCTTCTTAATCATCTTTTCTTGTGTAGATGCTAAGATTAAGAGTCTTTCATTCAAACACAAAGCACATACTCCCACAATCACTTCTTTTGGATGGAAATAACACAAACAACTAGTGTTGTCATTCATGTTGTTATTAGTTAGTTTAGTTGAAGAGAAAGAGAGAGTAGTTTCAAGTTTAACAAAGTTATCAGGAAAGTGTATAACAATAAAGAATATATTTATTGTGCGTGTGTGAATAGAATTGAAGGAAAAAGAAAAGTTTGTGTTTTGGGTGTTTTTATGTATGGAAATATATATGGCTTGAGCAAGTCTTTAACCCCTCCCCCACACTATGATCTTGACACGTAACTAAATGTTGGTCCTTTGATCGAGGATGAATTATCTACAATAATTTATGGACACAAACTAATTATCCGACTGCCCCTTGTTCTATTCACTGAATCAATGCTTCTTCATCTTTGATATCACTAGAGTGTGTATATATATATATATACTCTGATGGTATTGATAGACTTAGATGATATCAAGCAGTAATTGAACAGTTTTTTTATTAAAACACTGCATGCTCCTCTTTGATGCCATCAGAGTATATATATATTCTAATGATATCAAAGAGTAATTGTGTAGTGTTTTCACTAAAACATTGCTTCTTCCTCATTAATATCATCAGAGTATATATATTGTACTTTTGATGGTTAATACCAGTAAACGTGCATTAATAGTTAAAAACAGGACATTCGCTTATAAATAATTTCACTTTTGGGGCTACAACTATTCTTTTCCCTTGTATTAATCACCAAGTGAAACATTACAAAATCGTAGCCAATTTGCAGTACTAGCTAACCTACTAAAATAGAAAAACTAGAGGCCTAACCAATTATCTATAGCAAAAATATTAAAACATGAGTTGGTGTACAATGTACATACTTCCTTAGTCCTTAATTAGAGGCTCTCACATTACACACATAGTCTATTTCTCTAGCTATGCTATAGTAATCTTGAGACTTTCTCATGTAAATAAATTATGATCCTTTATATAAAAGACATGAATCCTTTTCAATGTGCTAAGTCCCAACATGTTTTTGGCTTTTTTTGCGGTCCTTACTTTGTTTCGTCAAGTTATCTTTATCTGTTATGGTAAGTAATTATCTTATTTTTAAGATTAGAAATTCCAAAAAAAATCTACTTAAACCCTCTTGTGATGTGAGCAACTTAGGAGATATAGAATGGGCAAAATATTTTAGTTAGGAGTAATGTGGGGGACTATACACTTTTTGGTATGGGGTGTGTGTAGGGGGTGGGGGGTCACATAAGTAGACAAGTAGATCTACCATTGGAACCAAATTAAAGCTTGTAAATATGATGATGAAATTGAAAAAGCCATCCATCCAAACATTATAGTATTAGTTGGACAATTTCCAACTAAGTCAATAGCAATGGGGCTATATATATATATATATATATATAAAGTCTTCTAATTAAAGACTTTGGACTGTGTCTTTCGCATTAATTCTTCTAGACCAGTCAACTTACCTAGATTAAATCATCAATCACTATTTTGAATTGTGTGATTTATCTCTTTCTTTATTTTTTGTGTTTTAAATCAATGACTAAAAAAATTGTCTTTTTCTTGTCTTGAGGTTATTTTTCTCTTAAGATATAAATAATCTTTGACTATATTGTATAATCGTCAAATATAAAAAAGATGGGTCATAATCTCATATTCTCACTTAATTTATGTTCCCTTGTTTTTTTATAGATAATTTTGACTACTAAGTAGTAGACACATGGCATTAAATCATAGTATTTTTTAAGTTACTCTTCGTTCAATTTTACTTGTTCACTATTTTTTAAGATAAATTTTCACTTTTACTTATCACTTTTAACACATTAAGAAAAAGCAATTATTATTTTTTATCGTACCCTCAACATTAATACTTACACTCTCAAATCATTTCTCAAGACCTAAGACTGTTTATAAATTAATGTGAGTATTATGATAAACTATTCATATTAATCATTATTTTTAAGGGGCGTGTAAAATCTAAAATGAATAAATAAAAGTGAATGGAAGAGTAGGTGATAAGTCGATGTTTATTTAATTCATACACCTGGAATGTTTGAATATATAAATAAATGACTTTCAAGTTTGCCTGGAATTTAATGATCTTTTGTAGAGTGTCAAAAATAAATATGTTAAATATTTGATTTTAATTAAGTGAAAGTTCTTTCCATGTTCTTTGACACTCTGTCATATTGTTGCAATTTTAATGAAATCATAATCATATCTAAGGCGGTTTAAAATAATTTTAAAAATATGTACTAAATAGTTTTGGTCATTTTTTTTTTTTTTAATAAATTACGAAGAAAAGTGTGTTACATAATTTGAAACAGAAAAAGTAATTTTTAACAAACTTAAAAGGACTAAAACTATTCAATTCATACTTAAAGGACTATTTTAAAGATGTATTTAAACATAAGGGACTATTTTTGTCATTTTCTCTTAGATTTTTATTTATTTAACAACATAACCAATTAAACTAAAAAGAAATTGAGAGAAAAATGATGAAATTATAATTTAGCCACCAAAGAATGAAAAATGTTTTATTCCTTTTTTTCCACATATTTTCACATCTTTTAGGCAATTTTACATACTTTATTTTTTATTACTATTAATTATAGTCAACATGGTAAAAACTTATCCACACCTGGTGTATACATCAAATTAATACAATTTTCATAGTTACATAATTTAATAAAGTAAAAAACATGTATACATCAGATACGGATAAGTTTTATCTGTGTTAAAATTATTGAAGTTAAATTACATTTTACTATGTAATACCCTCAAAGTGTTAGAGGTATTTTGTAAATGCCTTTCTTTATGATTTTTATAATTATAAAAAGCTACAACTTATTCATACTATCCTATTGGAAGGAAGTTAGGCTCTTGCAGATCTCTAGTCTAAAATTTGAATTGATAAATATTTTACGTTTGATAGAGTCTAGTTTCATCCCAAATTGAAATTATTATTTTGTGATAATTTGAATTTTAAATAATGAATTTGAAATTAGGTTTTGATAGTTAAATTTTTTGTACCAATAGTCTTTTGATTTTCTTTTTGAATGAATATTTAGCAATTATAAGGGTTAGAAGGATACATATATATGAGTGGTTCTTTTTTATTATTATTATTTTGATTTTCTTTTTGAATGAATATTTAGCGATTATAAGGGTTAGATGGATATATATATATGAGTGGTTCTTTTTTTTATTATTATTATTTATTAAAATGCATTATTTCTTTTATTTTTTCATTGCAATGTAACTTGGAAATACCTTACTTTAGTATATTTGTTTATTTGCTACAGATTCTTTATGTTTTATGATGTTTATTCCCAAGGACAAAAAAATATAGGTGTCAAATTATATCCTATAGTAGTGGAAACAACTCATCTAAGGAGAAAAAAAATGGTTCATATTCTAATCCATTTAACTCTTATCAACTTTAATTTTTTAAATTAATTTGTTAAATTATCAACATACTTTTAAACAATCTGTATTACGGTATATAACATATCAAGCAAAAAGAGAATTTAAAAATATATAAAATTTTCTCATTAATCAAATCAATTTTTAAATTGACTTTTACTTGGACAAGTCAAAATACACTTTGGAACAACGCTAATAACAGGTCGAAAGTCATAGGTCAAAATCGACGGACACCCGTTAGTTATGACCTAAAACGAAGTAAGAATCGATGGACTAAACTACATTAAATAGTGGATCAATTAATATTGAGAGACGTCCATTGATTTTTTTAAAATTTATAAATACTAATTTTTATTTAAAAATCAGTTGAAGGACTCTATCAATTTATATAAAAAATTCAACATCACCCACCTCCAAAATCAATCTTATAAATCAACATCAATATCGAAAAAAATTCTAACAATTTTATAATAACTCTATCCATGTGAGCTTAAAATATTAATATTGAATGCATTTAAACAATTTGGACCAAAGAGGAATGGAAGGGGACCAAACAAAAAAAATTAATTGACGATTCATACATGTTATGTCTACTTGTTTTAGATTTAAGGTATGTTTGTTTTCAATTATTCCTTTATTATCTTAATATATAAAGTATTTTATAAATATTAATTCTCATGTATCATCCACATGATTACACTATTTTAAAGTTTTATAATTTGTTTGGTTAAACTTTTAAAATTTGTTCATTTTATGAGTATTTTTGTCGTTGATAATTATTGAAAATAAAGATTTTTCTTATGAAGTATTTTTTAAAAAGATGGTTGGAGGTTAGGAATTTTTTTTAATGGAAACAACTTTTATTTTATTTTGTTTTACTAATCTCTTCAAATCCATCAACTTATCACACATTAATTGTTACTCTCTCCACTCATTACATATTCTTACTTTGTCAATTCCATTGCACACGACAGATTAAAACTCCATGGAGTACATTAGAAGCCTTGACTTGTGTACTTCTTACTTCTTTATCAGTAGTGTTGTTGTTATAGTCAGGGGTGTCAATGGTACACGGTCGGTTATTTTTTTAAAATTATATTATTTCAATTTTTGGGTATTTTATAATATATAATTAAAATCAGACATATTAAAATCATTCCAGTTATATTAGTTTTTCTTTGGTATCGGTACGATTCGATTAAATTTCTTTTTTTGTTGAGAAAATTATGTGTATAAGCAAATATATACTAGTTAATTAGTTAACATAACTATAGTTTGCCTTAATTATAATTCGTGACCTACTTTTAGCTATAATTACGCAGCTCAACTTTTTAGTTTTGTATAATGTATAATTCACACGTTTGTATAATTCGGAATTTGTATAATATAATTTATATAAACTGTTTACACTTTTGATATTTGTAATTGTATAAATTCGTTATTTCGAGTTTATACAAAAATAACTGAATTATACAAATGTAGCCGCAAATTATACAAACCTACGAATTATACAAATCCGCGAATTATACAAACGAGGCAACTTAAACGGTAGCTACAACCCGTAAATATACAAACTATAGCTATGGAGTTTAATTAAACTTATTATAATGGCTATTTGTGAAAGTTCCCCCTTTTTTTTACTTTTAAAATGTCACCTCAAAATATACTACTAGTAATATATTTCTTTCACAAATATGTTCTTGATGAAACACTTTAACTCTTCACTGAAAAGGCAAGAATGTAAAACCTTGTTGCCGTATTGTTAAATATTTAATAGGAGTGTCTGGATAGGTTTTGTTATATTGTTTGATAGAGTATCTATTACAATATCTTTTAATTTTCAACATAATTAAGTAAAGGTTAATTAAAGAGCAAAATCCAAAGTTGTCTAGTCACCAGAGGCCTAAGATCTAAGTTATATTTATATTTGAAAAATATTATAAAATATATCTATATATTAAATTTAACATATTGTTAATATATAAAATATATTTACATACATGTAAGGTTATTCGATTCGGTTCGAGATTTTTCATAAATTAAAAAGACCATCCAATTGTTCTGAACAGTTGTACACTTAAATAAACATCCACTATTTTATTGAAAAAATAGAATAAATCGGTTCGATTTGATTAGGTTCGGTTGGTTCGGTCGATTTTTCATATTCTTTTGACACCCTATTATAGTAAAAATCAAATAGTTAATCAACTAAATTATCAAAATTTCTCTCGACAGTACTTTTTATTTGTAAGAAAGGAGAAAAATTATCAAAAGTGATTTATTTTAAGTCTTCTTAATACTTGACCGTTTGAATAATATTTAATCAAAGGATTTGAACTCCAATTTTTACTCTAATATACAAATGATGATACCCCAAACTTACTTCTTTTTTTTAAACACATTATTACATAGAGGTAGCGAAAAGAAAAATGGGGAGGAAATTATAAAGTGGAAACTCGAATTTTCACCAATAAGGTGAAAGTTGTGTAGCCCACCAACTGAACTACTTAAATCTCCCAAACTTGTTATTACTTCAATATAAAAATGTATGATCATAACTCATAAGTTATGTCAACATACTAATATTGTTGAGACTTGAGAGTTGAGACTACATAAATAAATCGTTAATGAATTCTCCTGCTTTTGGACAAAGTTTTTTTTTTACCCCCTCCATTTTGTTTTTGTTCATTTAGTCACTTGAACCCACAACATTAAAGTTGGAGGTAGAAAGTGTTTAAACATTAATATGATGTTTTTCGACAAAGGTAGCATCACATTGATGTTTAACATTAAAGTTGGAGGTAGAAAGTATTTAAACATTAATATGATGTTTTTAGACAAAGGTTGCATCACAATGATGTTTAAATAGTTACTAGTTAAATTGTATTAGATTGTACAGTACTACATAAATTCAGAGATAGCTTTTTTTACCATTCTAAGATGTCTCAAAATGGAAAGTATTTCGTGCAAATAGGGAAGTGTTAGACTAAGGATAAAATTAGGAATGAAGATATTTAGGATAAGGTGGGAGTGACCTCTGAAGTGGATCAGATGAGAAAAGTAAGAATGAGATAGTTTAGGCACGTGAAGAGGAGATGTAGACTTCCCAATGAAGAAGTGTGAGAAGTTGATTAATGGTATGAGTCGAGAGATGTAAAGGCAGACCAAAGAAGTATCTGAGTGTTTTCCAGCAAGATCAACTTGGTGGTCATACTTGTACCTATTTTTACCAATAGTATTAGCACTATTCTATAGTTTCTTCTTCTTCTATTTTGGTCATCACTTGTGTTTTTTTGCGCTCGATTATCACACTATTTCACTGTCATTACTATTCACTCTTCTATATGCTATATACTCTTCATTTTGCTTTATTTCATTGATGTTACTACTTTAATTTCTTCATTCTCTTTTTCTAACTGATTTGCAATAAAGACCTTTGGTAAACTTCTCTATCTCTACAATATAGAGATGAAGGTCAACATACACTCAACACCTAGCACTTCTCATTACTAACAAATGAGGTTCAAAACAATAGATCCAACAAAATAAAAGTTGAAAGAAACTAATGTCAACGCTCAATAAAGCAATTTCAGGCACATTCAAAAAAGATTAAAACTCATCCTCAATAGATCAAAGTAGGCTAAGGTATACCTCAGTCTTCACCATTTATGATATTTATCTTGTACTAACCGAGGGGGAAATCAAAGAAGCTACAATGTAAACTAATAACGAAATATAGCATACAATTCTCCAAACTGATGACACCCTGTTGGTCAAAAGGACCAACCTTCATCATCGTTCTGACCAAAAATCAGTTACCTACACAAATTTTCCATGTTGCACTACAAAGTGAAGAATGAAGTAATCATCATCACAGGATTTGGGCAGCAGTGTTTAGTTTTTCTGCGAAGCTCAGTTGTGTCCTTGTGAGGCTTGCCAAGTAGAGCAAGAGCAATTGATCCTGCAAGGAAAGTTTAACTCAGGTTCAGCCAACCCGGTCTGATTTAAGCTTCATGCATATTAATAGTCACTGACAAACTCATTAGACGCAAGAATTTCAGGGCGCCCACATCCACACAATAATTCTACGACCACTCAGAGCAACTTCAACTTTTTGCTTGGAAGGAACTTACAGCCCTAGCCCCTAAGACCGTTTTTTGTAGCACAAACACTTCATGATATTGCAACTTGACCTTTACTCTTCATTCTATTAACACAACAGAATCACAATGTTTCCTCCAAATACATGTACTTAATATGAAAGATCATATGGTATTCTATCATACAGAATTTAAACTTGTAAACAGAAAAGAGAAAAAAAAAGAAAAAGGAAGAGTTGAGTGGAGAGTGGGGAAGGCCTGGTGGTTGGGGAGTCGGAAGTTGTTTTGATTAAAACTAAAGAAAAGAACCAAGACTGAAGTCTTACAAGGAGAGGAAATGGTCAGGAATGAAAAGCACAATAAACCAGTCAAAATTCACACTTTATGAAAATTCAAAAGCACACATAAAGACTACATTTTCCAGATTCTCTACCCAAGATTGACACATCTCAGTTTTTACTTTACCTTTTAAGAGGCAGTAAAAGATGTATGATTACCCACTGAACTGTCATTCTTGCAGGAACTTAAGCTGCTGCTGGTCAATTAAGGGTGATGTTTTAGGTTGAACGGGGCACTATTTCAAACTGGGAAGGAGGAAAGGGGAAAGGGGTCTAGATGGTTAGGATAAGGGGTAAGAACCTGCGGGGTGGAGGGGCCAGCTACCAAGTGCATGGATTGGGAAAATCATGGCAAGAAGAAAAGGGAAGAGAATCTCACTTTTTTCTCATACCTAAAATTGTCCAAGTAGAATGAGAAACTTTATTCTTTAAGAAATTGAAGCAGAACTTGCTGAAAGGATTAGCTCAAGGCAGAAATTGCCACAAAGCTAAGTGGAGGGACACTAAAGTACGTCTCATTTCCACAAATTAACCACCAAAAGGTGATTCCTGACATTTCAAACTACAGTGCATAAAAACTAGGGAGAAATAAAATGATATGTCTACATTCGTACTTTCTTTTCCATCTTTTCCACTTGGTTAGGCAGGGTGGAGAGGGAATAGGGAGGAAACATTGGACTCTAGCAATATCCAATTTAAAAGTAACAAGCAACTACCTCGAGACCATCATTAACAAGCTTATCGAAATCTTGAGGTGAGAGCTTGGGAAGGGAAGCCACGGTATCAGTTATGAACCTTCCGATTTTATTGTCTTGTGGCACACGTCCTTCCTGAAAAGGAATATCAATATCGAAAATGACTTAAACAGGAGAAAAACAAGTGCAAAAATTGAGTACTGCAACTGCAAAATTTTAGTACGGCAAGTTCAGTTACCACAACATCATCAACATATTTGTAGATGTCATCAATCAGAGCAAGTAATCTTTGCATTGAGGCTTCCATTCCTTCAAGATCGTTGGGAAGTTTCTCTACCGCAGTCGTCTTGAGTATATCAACTAAAGTAAAGGAGCATAAGAGAAATCCAGTGAGAAACTTCATTGTGTAAACTGCAAAGGTAATTAACATGACTTGTGCTCCCACCAAACACAGAGAAGATGCTACTTCTTACTCTTTATAATGGAATATATTTAGAGTATGGCTACTTTTGCATTTCTCCTTTGGATGGATGAAAATTAAATCACCAAAATTATTCTAATGAACTAATGTACTGGGGATTCAGTAAATTGCTAAGCAAGAAATCATTAACACTTCCCAACCAGATTCCCCACTCACCCACCCCCAACCCCTCAAAGTTCAGTCAACTACAATTCCTTGATATCAATTTATGGGGAAAAATCAAAAAACAAAAAGGAAACACAAAGAATATTCAAGAAAAAATAGACTATCCTATATGGTACGGGAGGTAAGTGGAGACATACATCCAATCCTTTCAGCTTCAACCATGCGCAGATCCAATGGAATTTCCTGAAATTGTGCAGCAAGCTGCTGATCTCCAATAGACAAATGCACAGAAACAAAACCTTTTACAGAAGCTTCTCCATTTGTGAATCCAGTGTCAATGGTCAAATGTATCGGATTTGTAGTTTCTCTAGAAAAAAAATCATGAATCAAAGCACTACCACCTGTTACTCCGAAACCAGTAGAAAACCTGTGAAATCCAAGTATCAGATATTCACAGTTTCATTAGCTCTAGCATTACAACCTTTGACTCATTCACTACTACATAAAGTAGAAAGTTCACAGATCAATGAATGACTTTGGTGGATGCAGTAAATATTCAAGACAAATGGAAGTTAAAAACAATTAGAAAGTATGGACAAATGACAGCAAGAATTCGACTATGTAATATGCAACATATAGTAACCAGCCCCCAGTACTATTAAGTCATGAAGACAACAATTAGGTGTTTTCTGTTATGGAACTATTCGTCAGTGTTATCAAAGGCGAAAAGCGCAAAAAAGCTCTAAGGTCCGTGGGGGCTTTAAGGGTAAAGCACAAATAAAGCGTGCGTTTTAATGAAAAAAGGCGCAAAGGGAGAAAAAAAATACAAATGTATATGTTTAGTCCAAGACTAATAATTATAAACAAGAATGACAAATATATGACAAAAGGTTATTTCTTCATAAGAGGCTCATTGGCAAGGAAAAGTTTGTCTTGATGACAACACTGAAGCACACATAAAGCGAGGCGAAGTGCTCAACATGTTTTGAGCCTCGCTTCAGGGCTTAAGCAAGCTTAAATCGCGCCTTTGATAACACTGCTATTTGTACAGTGAATTCAATTTTCCTTTATGAAGTAAACAAGATTTTATTGCACTTTGGGCATAAACACCCAAATACTAGCAGTGGTACACAAAAAATATAAAACCTAAAAAAAGATTATGATTGTCTACACGTCACTAATCTCCTTTACCTAAAGGAAACACATGATGCACCAATAAAAGGGGGATAATAAGAGGCTATTCCTTACTGTGCAAGAACATTTTATACACCCTCAATTACTCAAATGCTCTGCTATTTCTTTTTCTCCAAACTACCCACATAAATGCGAGTGGAGCAACCTCCAAGCCCTACTTCTCCTCCTCTGCCTTGCCTAGTTCCAGGTGAACAACAGTTCTTTCACTTAATAGATTGTATTCCAAAACATCTCAAAATTTTCCACCATAACTGAGAAGCTACCCGATAATATCGAAGAAGATGATCCACGTATTCACTTGAATCCTTACACATGAAACAATAACTGACGTAGGTAATCCTCTTCTTTCACAGGTTCTCAGCCATCAAAGTTACTCCTTTTGTGGATCCTCCTCTTTCCCAAGTTCTTAACCAAAATTACCCTTTTTGCTAACTAAGCGAAGAACACACCTTTCTCAGAATCCTAGGAATCCATGCCAATGAATGTGGAAAGGCTTCCTCTTTATGATCAAAAGCTTCTCTTAAAATAACTCAACAGAAAATACCCTCTCTTTTTTTGAGAAGAAAATACCCCATTGTTCACATCCTCAACATGCAAACATCAGGATGATCCTATGGTGTTCTTTGTTTGTGAAATAATTCAACTTTGAATTCCATCACCTCCCAATCTTGGGGATTCCTCCTAAACTCATGTCCCAAAATACTTCTCTATTATGTAGCCTCTGAACTTGTTGGACTGTTAACTCTTAACATGATATTCAAAAAGTGTTGGGGAAAGTAAGTTTCAAAATGTTATTCTCGTGCTACAAGTTACCCCCAAAAACTAACCTTCCTCCTATCCCCTAGCCAAAATGACACATTACCACTAAACTCGAACTTTCAAAGATATTCATCCACATCCTGCACCCATAAGGCATATTTCACAGCTTTTGTCCTCCAACCCCCATCCAATACCCCCATATTTCGCCATTATCACAGATCTCCACAAAGGAAGCCCAAACCTCATCCAACCATTTCTCCCACTAAAGCTTTGTCGAAACTGAAGACATGTCTCTTCAAATAACATGAAAAGTGTCATGACCAAAGCAAAATAGTAAAGTCAAGTAATCAAGCATAATCTGTTAAGCCATCTATACAAATAGAACTTCACAACCACATCTTCATAGTGTTTGACAGGCTCATTAGTAAATGTAAATGCAAGCATTCGATAACAACTTTTCACGATACCATATCTATGTATCATAAATACACCTCCAACGCTCTCCTGCCAATCCCCATCTACAAATTCACAAATATATCATCCTTGACACTTTTTACTAGTAGGTTCGCTTACCCGATAGAGATACCCCTATCAAAGCCTTTAGCAGAAGGAAAGGGAGAAAACAAAACAGCCACAATGAACATTTCAAAAGAGCAACAAAAGTAGGAAACAAAATGAAGTTTCACTATATGCTTCCCTGATAGAGACATGCTTCCAAAAACATAATGCAGGAAACTCTCTTGGAAAACAGAGTTCCTGCCGCATCCTTATCCTCGCTAGAACTACAGCATTCAATTTTTTCACCTACTTATTGAAGAAGATATACTTTCTCTTTCCTTCAAAGGTCATAACTCCCAAGACCCAAAGTATAAAGGGGGGGATAGATGTACATAAAAACCTAAGAAAATCCACTGCAATCTGTAGATATGAAAGTATTTTAAAAGGGGGTAGGAGAAGGAAGAAGTCATTAGTCCCAGGATGGGGGCACCTGCCACAAGAATTTTGTGTTTAAAAAATAAATGATTTATAAAAAAATTAGAGAAATATATTAGAATGTAGAACATCAAGAATATTATAAGTCACTGAATGTTTAGGAATATTGTACAAAATATTTATGTATACAGTAATACCTCTCTAAATTAATAAAGGCGGGACCATGAAATATTATTATTTTGTAGAGGTATTATTTAATCGATATATTAATATTTATTAATTTACAGAGTGTTTCGACACCGAAAAATTGTTCATGGATGAATTCTCAAAGAATTTGAAAGAACCCACTTGTGAAAACGTCATACATGAACTTGAGGTCATGATTAATAATCTCGGTTACCGCAATAAAATTGACGTTAATAACCTATTGGATGAGTGAAATTGATACATGTTTAGAGATGCAGAGCGTAGAACAAATTGTGGATATTATTGGAAAAACAATGTTGATGATAAAGTTGAAGATGATAATACAATACATTTGGAACCAGTTACGCGTAAGGAAACACTTGCACCTAAAACTTTTCACAATTTTATGGTGCAATTAGAAAAGCCAACACCGAAACTCTTGGATGCAATAAGAAAAGTTAGAGATGAGTTTCAACTAGATTTAAATTTTACCAAAAAACAAAACATAATCATATTTCACTAAATTTTCTTAGATTTGTACTTTTAAAGAATTATTAATTTATAATATTAATGAGACCATATATTTGTATAGGGGTAATCTAAAAATATATTATCTTATTATCTTATCGAAATGAGTGATTTTTTCCATTGACCCAAGTCGGGACCGGAGGAAATTATTATCTTAGAGAAATTATTAATTAACCGAGTATCAATTTAGTGAGGTTTTACTGTACATATGTGATGCCTACACACACATATATAATATGGTCAAATACTTCAAAAAAAATCTAGAACGGAAATTGTAAAAATAAAGGTAGAACATCAAGAAACCACTGTAAGTTACCGAATGTTTAGAATATTGAACAAAATATTGATATATACATATATCATGCCTACACACACATATTATGGTCAATACTTTAAATAAAATCTAGAACGGAAAATGTAAAAAGATAAATGACAGAGTAAACAATGTGTAGAGCATTTCTAAAATGCATTAGGCATCATGAGAATTTAGCCACCTATGGTCATCTGTGGTAGTTTCCCCCAAAAAAGTCCCAATTTTGCCACTTAATATATATATATGAAATAAATGTAGCATATGTTCACATTCCAGACATCTTTTTCATCTATTATCAAGCATGGCATGCTCCAAATATCATATTCCAGTTTTAATCACGTGCATAAGAATATACAGTGCTATTTATTTTATAAGGGTAATGGACACTAATGACTTCATGTTGGAGCAACACAGAAAAGTACCCAAATCTGGAAATAGTTGGATCTAAGACAACACAAAGAAACATTAAACCAAAATTAAAATGGAAAGGTGGAATTACCATCCAACAATGACTTCCTTTGGATTCACCTTCTGATGAGATGATAACATATTGTGATGGTAATCAGTATCCAAGGCAACCTAAAATGAAGGATAAAATACCCAAAAAAAGGTCATCAAGAGCATTGCAAACATCCAAAAAGAAGTACGGTCCATAATTTTCACACAAAAAATATGGTCTGGAATAAAAATGACATTTCAGCGCATATCACAAAGTTAAGAACACAAAGCAACATGGGGAAAAGGGAAAGAAAAAAGATATAGCAATTAGGCAGAAACTGCTCTATCTAAGTGTTATCAAAGGTTTGCTTCATGCATGCTTAATCTCAATATCATGCAAACTAGGCGCTTAACCAGTGCTGTCAAAGGCAAAACCATAGAAAACTGCACAATGTCTACTGGGGCCTTGAGTACAAATTAGGATTAAAACATGAGCTTTAGTAAAGAAAGGAGCAACAAAAAAAACAACAATAAGAACAAACACATTGAAAAAGTAAATAGAAGAAATTACAACCAAGTGAAATATATGAAGTGAAAATCGTTAAATTAATTTTAAAGCCTGACATAATTATTTAGATGCAGTTTTAAGTTTTAGCCAAGTCAATTGACTTCTATTAACTTCAGACCAGAGAATTTTTATTTTTTTTCCTTCAGACTAAAGAAAGATTGTAAGGTGACGTTTTAACTTCAGATAAATTTCCTTTCATATAAAGTAACAAATTTATTGATGAAGTTTCTTTCACAATCAATATATCTCTCTGCCTGTTATATTTATTGTTTATAGTTGACGTCTTCAAGTAGAACCCATGGTCATACACGTGCATGCCTTAGTGATTTGATACATACACTGAAGTGCCACCCCAAGTGAGAAAAATGCCCATCTCGGGCTTGATGTTGCGTGAGGCTTAAGCGCATCTCGAATGAGCCTTTAATAGCACTAGGCGCTTTGCCTCGCTTAAATAACATTTACTTTTAGCCCAGGAACCTATGTTTTAAGGCATGCACATTAATGCTCACATGCTAATCTTGAAGAGGGAATCAGTAAAAATAAAGCAAGGAAATGAGTTAACTGCACAGGAATATTAGGAATGGATATGATTTAGTGATTAGATATAGGAAATTTTAAGGAATTAGAAGAAAAACACTACACTGATATCATGTAGAAACTCAAAGCTTCATTTTTGTATAACAGAGAAACAAGTGGTGGTTGAGCTTGATTTATAAAGTTTCTGGTTCATATATTCCACATATTGTAGTGTCTTCCAATCTTAATTCTAAAATGTGTAATTTTGTTCCTTTCATTATACCACATGCTTTAACCAAGCCTCGTGCTTAAGCTCTAGTGGACACTGAGCCTTTAATGCTTTTGGCATGTGGCAACACTTCATTGAAAATATTTCGTAAGATCATTCAGCTCTTTACCCATATCACAACTATCAGTTATTTTCCTGGCAAAGTAAATAATTCCAACAAATCAAATTAAATACATATATAGGTGGTTCATGTTAGCTTTAACATATCTATTTGTTATACTGAAATCCTCTGCATAGAGCCATTTTCCTCATATTCCAAGTAACTAAAATGACCAACAACATTTAGTCTCCATGCCACCATTGGCATTTATTACAATACAGGACATCCTTTCTCTTTAGTTACCTATTGAGTGGTTCAATAACTATTCGTGTATCAAGCCCCACTTTTTTCAACCTCCAAATAAGGATTTGCTACTATGATAGAATATGTGTTACCTTCCTAAAAAAATGATAAAATAATATGAGGAGGCAGAGGCACGCCCAAGAAGGCTTTCAGCAGTACATTATCCACGTTTAAAAGAAAGATACCCCAGGATTTCAACTTTGCCTTCTCATGGAAAAGGAAACAAAATAGAAAATTCACATTGAAGAAAGAAGCTTGTTGTAGAGTTTCGCCATTTTTTTGGATAAGGACATGATGTAGTATTTCACTTTTTTTTTTGGATAAGTAAAGGACATGATGTAAAGTTTCACTCTCTTGCTAGCAGATTTCAAGGTATCTCAGTCAACTGTTCCAATCCCCTCTGTTTTTTCTTCTTTATAATCTTTTGCTCTACTCACATTCTCGTCTCGTCTATGTGCATTTACCTTCCTCGCATTTTTTGTTCAGATTGATCATGGCCACCATGATTGGTAAACATACAATGCCATTTAAAATGCTAGAAACCATAAAAGAAGAAATACGGAACTGGTGAACATCAAAATATTTACATAATATAGTAGGATCACTCCTCTCCTGTCAAAGTCATTGCCTCAGTATCAATCTGCAATACAATCAGGGCTACCTATTCATTGGAAGGCTGATTTCTTTCTGACATGTCACAAAAGTATTTCGTGTTGAGCATGGTGCCAAAAATTACAATTTCCTATACAGCGATTAAGCATTTGACGGGTTGATTGATGCAATCAAATAGGATAATATTAGCAACTCTGCCAATTATGTGTTTCCTTTTTTCTTCCATTACTTTAGCACAATACTTATCATTACACTCATTTGTTCGTTTTCCCTAGAACTATGATACTTTGAAAACAAAAATAAAGCAGAAAGACATACTTTAAGCTACAGAGGAAGCACTACTATTGTATATTATCCATATAAAATCCTATTGTTTAGTATTTTGTGTGCATGCTTAACCATTAAGCTATGCATACAAAACACAAATTTCTCTTTTTGAGAAATGGTAAATGCACACAAAACACAATTGTACTAGAAATCACTCACAATTTTTGCACTAAAACTTAAAATCACAATTAAGCAACTCATCTAGTGTAATCCTCTTTATATCATAATTTTACTGAAATTTACACAATAGCATAGTCTCTTCTCTATTCTCTCTCATTATCCCTGTCCCCAAACTTCTGTACCTCTATATCTGTCATTTTAAAATTAAAATGAAACTACTGAACTAGCAGATATCAGTGTTCATCATAAGTCCAAAAAAAGGCCCAAATTGACCCCAAACACGAAAGGACAACTGTATTTTGAGAAAAGAACCTGATCTTGTGACTCGTTATGGGGAACGGCATAGGAATTGCGAATGTCTACAGTACCGTCAGGCAATACTGATCCAAGAAGAGTGCCAATAATTCGGTCGGCTTGATCGGGACGTCTGACAAAGCAGTCACATATGTTGAATATGACTAAAGGGTGAACCTTTGCGGATATGCTGGTTGAAGATGGTGAAAATTGCAGTATGGTATGATCACTGGAAGCCATTGTTGTTCGTCGGGAAGAAGGCCAAAGAGGGAGAGGAGAGAGTACACGGTATGATGGTAATGCAACTAGGGTTTTTCGCGCAACGAGTGCAAAAGAAATTGAGAAGCAGATTTGGGCCCTTTACTAGAGTGCTTCTTTTTCATTGGTAAAATGAAAAAATTTAATATGAAAGTAAATAAGTATTTGATATGTATTTACTATTAATAATTATAATTTAAAAGAATTATAATTCGTAGCTACCGTTAGAATCTTATAACAAATTTCTCTTTTCTTTCTCCTTCTCTCCCTTGCCCCTTGCCTCTCTTTGAATTCTCTCACTCGCTACTTGCCATTTTCTGCTCTCTCTCGCCTCTTTCTCTCTCTACTATACAACTGGTAAAAGTTAATGACACTGATAGTAACGATTAATAATACAAATACAAATGATACCACAAATACACATGATAACACATAAATAAACTACACAAGGCAATATATGAATATAAACGTACATGAGTGAATACAAATACAATTTGTTATTGATTACAACAACGATATAATTATCTTTGTTGATACAATTGTATTCGTCTATACAAACTGTGTTCATTACCAAATACAATTGATTTGCATTGATGAATTGAATACAATAGTCTTTGATACAATTGTAGTCATTGATGCAAATCACTTGTATTCGTGATACGTTTATCTGTCAGATTTACAATTATGATCTGATATAATTGTATCTCACTTATCTCTCTCCTCTCTCTCCTAATATGGTTAGCCTCTCTTCTCCTTCTAATATCTATTTTTTTTAAAAGAACAAATCAATTGTATTTGTGATATTATCAACTAGATATACAAATCATGTCTATCTCTCTCTCTCCTAGATCTCGCTTCCTCTTTCTCCCAATCTTGCTCACTTATTTTCTCCTTCTAACATGTAGTTACGAATCATAATTAAGTAAAATATCGCTAAGGAGCCTGATTATATTTATGATCGTAGATGTTTTTTGAAATTTCCTCTTACTTATATATCTTTTCACAAAACATTCTTGAGCATCTTATTTGGCTGCCTACTTCATTTTTTGAGAAAAAATAAAAAATAACACCATTTACATCTATTTATCGAACCTGGCAATGATTTTAAAAAGTTGTGTCGTGTCATTGATATAAGTTTTTGAAATTTGTGATGTATCAATAATACAATAATTTTTACTTCGTATCAATGCATTATTTATATTTTATGAAATACATTTATATTATCACTAGAAAATCACATCAACCATCACCATAATTCATATCTTGATCCTAGATACAAATCGAAAACACTCCAGATACAGCTTAGCTAAAACTTTTAAGTATACAACCGAAAAACATTCTAGATACAAACACCTACAATCTAGCTACAATTTTGAATCACTTATATTAATTGTTATTAACTTGTTATATCACTTGTATTCATTCACTCTAATTTCATTCATTCATTCATATACATTTGCTTTATAGGTGACAAATTTTCCTTTTGATTTGCAAGTTTCAATAAACAATGGGTTTATCGTTATATTTGTGATTGAGTTTCTAACTTATGGAAGGAGTTTGGTATATTTTTTATGTTAGAAACTAGAAAGTGAAATGTATGTATGTATATAAATATAAAGTATAAATAAATAAAATGTATTGTCCAAATAGGGGAAGGGAAGAGGACTGCGTGGAAGGGAAAAAGAGGAGAGCAGGGGAAGCTATAGGGTATTAATATGGATCGAGTTCGTTTGAATTTTTCAAATATCAAATTAAATTATTTGTGTTAAATTTTTAAATCTATAAATTAAACCAAATTAATATATTTGAAATTTTCTGCCTTGGATTATTTTTTGGAGTTTCAGAAAAATTCAAACGATTCGTCAAGATTTTGTTGTCAAGTATGATTGCAAAAAGCTACTTTTGTTGTCAAGTATGATTAAACGATCCTTTTTGAGCAAATCACCTTTAGTAAATTGCATGTGATAGTTAATTTTCATCCTACTATATAGTTGTAATTTTCATCCTACTATATAGTTGTAAATTATTTAACTTGTAAATTGTAATCTATTTAAAATTATTTTATTTAATATGTTTTGAAGTTCTCTCGATTCGTCTTTTCTGTCTAACCAAAAAAATATAAATAAACTGAAAATCTTCTCTAATTCGATAACTGGAAAAAATATGTTTTTTTTTTTTTTCAAAATGAGCAAAAGCTTTGGTCAAAGCCTTTTAGACTCTTAGCTAAGACTAGTTACTGCAAAAAAATATTTATCAAAATATTTTTCAAATTGATTAATTAGCCAAACACAAATTATTATTCTCCAAAATACTTTTTCAAAAATCACTTTTCAAAATAAGTATGAGTTAATATAGGTACGGAAAAATCCTTTTGGCTAGAATTTGATTAGAATGGTATTTTATCTTTTTGAATTTTTTTTACCCTTTTAACTTTTATACCTTTTAATTAAAAAATGTAAAAAAGAATAGTTTATTTTAAAATAAAAAAGATATTATAGATTTTTTAAATTTCTGGCCAAATTCTCTAGCCATTTCGCATTACCTATAGGTAATAATGAAAGTTGATATTGATTGAAAAAACTCAATCATCATTGAAAATAAGCATGAGTGAAAAATGATATTGGGGTCCTGCGTTTTTTAAACATAGATCAACAGTGGTTGAAAGTTCTTCAATGAACCCGCAAACCCGCAAACCCATTGACGGTACAGCACGCAGCTGTCCCAGTCCATCAACAATTTTGTTTCAACCTTCTGGAATCCAAAAAATCCACAGAAGTGGAAAAACAGGTACTAATAAATTAGCACAGAAGTACTGTTCCATATAACTGTGATCTCCAGATCACTGCAAAAATCTGAACATCATCTAAAACACGGGATTTTGGTTATACTTTTACTAGGAACTAGTTTCATTTCATCATTCTAAAACTTAAAACAATTTCTCATTTAAACTGCTGATATCCATTCCAACAGACACTGTCTGCATCACCGAGGAAGCCTCTCTTCTCTAGCCTCGAGGGCATCCACCTCTTCATTTGACAGGTGACTGACAATTGGTTCAAATGCATCACATTCACTCTTTCCCCTGAGAAGAGTCACATTTGAAATGAATGAATTCCAAAACTGGATGTGCTGATGAGATATGATTGAATTGAAATACATATGGAAAAGAATCCTCATTTCGATTTGACATTCATTTTTTATTGAGTGAGAGAATATTAAGAAAAAGCAAGAGTGGTACCGTTGGATACTTCCATCAGGGTCGAATAGCTTCCCCAGGTCCAGTGCAGGCGAACCTACTTTACTGTCAAAAAGATAATTACGAGGAAAGAGATGTACCGAGGATAATGAGTCTGTGATTGATTGACCAAAGATCAACATAAACAGCATAGATCAATGACACTAACCTGGTTGAGAGATGTTCCATTCCTCTGCGTCCTTTCTTATTTGTCCTGCTTTCTCTCACGGATGCAACACCTTGCTTTGCAATCTGAAAAGTTAAATGCCAAAAATAGTCAAAAGACCTTGAAGTGGCTGGCTTTCAACCATGAACACATAGTAAAAATCCAGGTAGAAACAAAATGAATGATATATTCTCACCTCATAAAGTTGTTCTCTAATTGCTATGGCAATTGCAGGCTACAAAAAAAGGAGTCAACTATCAAGAAGAAAGCATACCCAGTTTTTTAAAATAAAAAGGATACTGAACAATGACAGTCTCACATAGTTGAACAGATTGTTTAGGATGTAAGTAGAACACTGGGTATTAAAGAAAGTAACTACCCATGATTGTTTTCTAGGAGTAAAAAGTGAGAAAGTAACACAACTATAATTTAGTGCATTCCAAGAAGCTACACTACAGAAAAAAGTGTCTCTTGATGGGATAATGTTGGGACAAAATCTCATTTGAGCTAAGTAAGAATCAGGCACTCACTATCTATTTTCATTGTTCAAATCTTTGACCACATTAGAAACCAATTGTTCAACTCTTTGACAACATGAAATAATCAAAAGCTCTGCCCTCCCTCTCTATGGTTAACCCAATAATGAAAGTTTCTTAAGGGGACTGGAGCAGGCTACCACGAGACAAAAGATCCTTTATCTAATGAGATTCAATATGGAACTCTTATATGTCCAGAGTTTACTTATACGTGAACATATATATAGATTTTTTAACACATACATACAAAGGCCTACAACATCGAGAGGTTTTAATATCCCTAATGCATGATTACCCTTTAAGACTATGTTGCTCGGACTCTTCAAAAATGTCGACAGGTGCATGTCGGATCCTACAAAAATAGTGTATTTTTGAAGGATCCGACACGGGTGCGGCAACATTTTTGGAGAGTCCAAGCAACTTATCTTTAAGATTTTGCTATTTCAATTTACAGCCCAATATCTTTCTGCTGTAATTGTAATTAAAGCTCTTAATTGTATGTGTTTGTTCGTCCAATTCCAATCACGGGGCTATTAAACTCTGACAATATAAAAAGTAAGCAAGTTCAAGGCAAATCGCTCAACATTGGCTTCTCACAGTTGTGTCAAGATAAGCAATCTTTTCCTAAGACCAGTACAACAAAAAAGAGACTGGGGGAAAGAAAGGATGAAATATAGCAATTACAAGCCAAGAACATTGTAAAAACATAACAAAAGTAATTATTTCCTGTGTGGAACACGATCTCTAGAGTACTCTTTTGAGCAAAGCCCAATATGTTGTCTATATTTTTAGGTTAAAGATCTATTATCCTACATTATTCATTACCTTCCCAGTATCTTTTTGATAAGGTAAGATTTGATTGAGAAAAGGAACCATGATGATACACATTACAAAAAAACAGCATCTATCACCAACATTCAGCCACATATCTCCCATCTCCTTCTAAGAATTCCATGTATTGCTCCATATTTTACTTAATACTCCTTGTACACCAGAAATACATATTTACAGGACATCTATTCTTAGTCCTGAATATATGTTGTCTTTCCCCGTCAAACCAGACCCTATTTCTTTCCAGTCATATTGTCCATAAAAAAACAAAGAGGGATTGTTCTCCAAACAGATTGTATACTCTTTATCAATTTTTTATGTTGCCATGTCATCAATATGCTCTTAACACTAGGAGGCATTACCCACTTGACACCAAACATAACTATTTTCTTCTCTAAAACCAAGTTACTAAATTCCTCATATTCTCATACTCTGTCAATGGTCTAAGAAAGTTGAAATCATTTGACAGCATATTTTGTCAAATAAATCCAGCATTGAAGAAAACTAGGTCACTTTCTTGATTAAGGAACTGTGCATTTTGCTAGAATATCCCTCATGAGACTATCAAGAAATGAGACCTAATGGCATTTTAATTCTATGATTCCCCTTCACCAATCCTCCCCCATTTACAAATTACAGAAAGATCTTCCTAATTGTAGCAAAATAGGAGGGAGGTTAATTTTATCTGCACAAGTTGCAAATATTAAACCCAAAATATTCAGTTTCGCATCAGAGATGTGGAAGTATCATGGAATTTGAATGTTGAATCTTGAGAGCACAGGGCTAAATTTTTGGTGCCACAATTGTCTCTGGCTGGCTGATATACACTCTATAGTTAACCCCAAAAAACAATCAAACAGAAATGGGAAGAAAAAGAAGTATAGAAGTATAGAAGGGCACCCCCTTTAACTTCATCACCCCATACCTTAGAAGTATATCAGTATGGTGAACATCAAACTTACAACGAATATGCAATAACAAATGATAATTTTATGAGATGGAAACACAAACACTATTTTTATTCTCAACCAAAAGAAAGGAAATAAATAGAGCTTACTCCAACTTCTGGATCTTCAATTTTCATATCTTCACAAAATGTCCGTGCAAATTCTTCAGGATCACCCTCAAAATTGTTCATGTCCTGAAATTATTTTATTTCTCTCTGTATTAGCAACAAATGAGGCAGAGTAGTTGCTAATTTGATCACAGTTCTTACCAAAGCAAGATAGATGAAGATTGAAGAATGAGACATCCAACAACTTACCCAGAAAAACTGGTCCTTTATAACTGTGTGATTTACTCGGAGATCAAGCTGGATGAGCAAGGAAAAGAAAGGGAAATAGATAAATACAAGTACCTAATTCAAATGATGAACCCGCGGCAGTTGAAACCACCAAAGTCAGTAAGATAGGTCTCTTTCACAGTAACTTTTTTTTTTGGGATGAATAATCTTTCAACGTAATGTCATCAATATCAACAAAAACAAATGTGACAAACCTTGATAGGAACAACTTTCTCGCCAGTGTGCATATCTTGTCCTTCGTATGACCGAAATTCTGTCAATTGTGACTACAAAATTGGAAAAGGAGAAACCAATAAGACTTAAGTTACAGGAAACAACAGAAAAAGAAGCATGTACCCTAAGCAGTCCTTTTGCAACAGAGGTCGGCAGACACTAGAGCAATACCAAGTTTTTATCCAGAAAAAGGAATAACAGACATAAAGGATTTTTTTTTTTGAGAAAGGTAACTTGTATTAACAATACATAAGGAGTATTCTAGTAATACTTACATCCAAAAGTTGCAAAACTCCTATGGAGGTCATAAGAACTCTAAAATACAAGGAATATCGTCTGCAGGGGCGGAGCTACAGTGGTGTGTTGGACACCCTGCGTCTGAAAATTATACCGTATATATAAGTAAAATGGTACTCTAAATGACTACTTAATATATTTTGGACACACTGTATGTGCAGCCCAGTGGTTCTTGGGGCTGACGAAGTAGCGTGCAGGGGGACTGGGGGGCGCGAGTTCGATTCTCACCAATAACATTTTGTCCTTCATGCTATTTTTTATATTTTAAAAAGAGTTTTTTTTAATTACTTTTTAAATCTAAATAATAGTTAATAAATCTATTATTAGAAATGATTCAAAATTAATATTTTTTGATAAAATAATCCTTAATTAGATACAACTTAAGAATTTAAGAAAACAAATTAAAATTTAGCAGCCAATCAGAATTTTAATTGATTTGACTAGGACTTTTTTTTTTAATTAAAATTTTAAATAAAACTTATTTTTTTTATTTAATTTAAGTTAATAAACAACCCTGAAATTTTATATAAAACAACAAAACGCAAAAAAGGCTCCATATAGAATTCTTTTTAAAAAAAATTTGTTTGATTGTACTCTTTATTTTACATGTCTCGTTGTCACTATCCTCGTTGCTTGAAGCGTAAAAATGATGTCATTCTAAGTTGAATTTTCTCCTTTTTTCTCTTTTCTTTTCTTCCTTCACGTTATATTAAACTAAATATACACATTAAAACTAAATATTATGTAGTTTAACTTTAATTTTTTTTTGTACATTGGTTCATTAAGAAATTTAATTATTAATATTACGTAGTTTGATTTAAAAAAATTTCAGTACACCAATTCGTCATTTTTTTTAATTGATGTAATTCTTGGACACCCTTCGCAAAATTTCTGGCTATGCCACTGATTCCTCTGCATTTTGAGGATATTCATGTTTACACCAAAAAAAGAAAAGAACCAGGCAATTCAGCTTCAAATTCTGCATAGAGCAGCTCTTGTTTTTAAAACATCTCTGGTTCCTCTCCATCCATATAGACCACCAAATGCAGACATAAAGGATTTTTTTAAAGATAAGTAAACATAAAACAACCAGAATACTTGTTGAGGTTTCACCAAATTATACTATTCTGTAATAGTCAAAAGACTTACGTTAACATCTTATGAACAACCTTTTGGTCTTTTATCCAGATCTGCTTAGGGAGTTACGTCACTCAACTTGCACAACAAGTACTCTGTCTTAGTCATGTTCAACCTGAACCCTTTAGACTGTGCAGTCTATCTCCAAACATCCTTCCTATCATTAACTTAGTCGTGTGTCTCATCAATCAATACTATACCATCTATAAATAGCATACACCATGACACTTCACCCTGAATATGCCGCGTAAGTTCATCTATCACCAAGGCAGATAATAACGGGCTAAGAGTTGATCCCTATGCAAACCATCTCGGCTCAAAAGTGTTCCGAGTCTCCTGCCATTGTCCTCACTCGAGTCTTGACTCTATTGTACATGTTCTTAATCATCCAAACCGATTAAATAAACCGATTTTATTTGGGTTTGGTTTGGTTTTACATTTTTAAAAATCGATAATATTTGTTTTGGTTGTGTACAAAAAAAACCAAAGAAATAACTGAATCGACAACTTCTATATATATATATATATAATATTTTTTATGAACAATTTTAAATATCTTGAATATATATTAATCAAAATGTATTGATAATTTATTTATGAAAGCAAAATGGCAAAGATAGCTTATCCCTATGGGGAAGGACCTCAACTCATTACGCATATGTAACACCTCGCAAATTCTATGTTAAGGAAACCATTCGTCGTGAGCTTATCAAATTAAACTGGATATCCTACTTGTACATGTGTGTTAAGGTTCATTCCTATGTGCGGGAAGTGTATCGGATGTGGTTTAGGTTCGCAAGGGACCTTTAACACCAAGTCAAGTTCAAAGCATTTTATCAGCTAAGTTTATATGCATGAGTTAATATAAGGGTTAATTTCAAACAACCATATCTTTCGGATTATAATGAGTTAGATGACCCATGACCTATCAAATTAAAAGTCTACCAGTCTTCTTTCCAACGTCACCGATCATTTGTCAATCAAAGTCCAGAGTAAAAAGTAATAATTGATTTACTAGAGATGCTCCAACCTGGCTAACAAGTCCACTATCAAGTCCGCATCATGGAGAGGAAGCGGACCTCATTGTCCACTTGAGTAAAACTTCGTCTTCCAGCTCTGTGACACAGAGCCAACAAGGACCTAGGCCAAGATTTGCCGTTTCTTTTTTATTTTTAGGGGGTATTTTTGTCCTAAAAACCTTTGGAGAGTTATTCAAATGTCCCTAAGCGTGTAGGAAATCAGTTTTCATAATTAAACCCTCTCATTCACTCCTAAATTCCTATGCTCAAGAACTTCAAGAGAAACACTAAGGCCAGGGTTCATCTTCCAAGGTTTCTTCATCAAATTTCATCACTAAGATATGTAAAGTTATCTCCACATGTGGGAACACCTTGTTCTTCCCCATGAACTACATTTCTATGGTTTCAAACCCCACTTTCTTGAATTGTTCTTGAGTCTTCACGAAAGCTTGAGAACTCTCCATGAAAGTGTTTCAATTTCTTGATAACTCTTAATCCATGAGTTTTTCAAGATTTCTTCCATGAAATTATGAATAATTATGAAAGTAACGGTTTTTATCTTGACAACTAAGTCTAATGGTTTCTTAATGACTTTTTAATATTTTCTTAGTGGTTTCTTGATGTTTTCTCGATGTATTCTTGAAAATTATTATTTTATGAACCCTAGAATTATGAACTACGATTCTTTTTAGAAAGGTAACTTGAATTATGAACAAAGGAATACTTAGGAAGTATTTCAGTAATACTTGCCGCCAAAATACAAGGAAGAGAAAACTACTACTACATCACAAATTATCAAGAATACTTGGAATATCCCCTTCCTTTTGAGGATATTCATCTTTACAACAAAAAAAGAAAAGGACCAGAGTTCATCTTCAATTTTTGCAGTGAGTAGCTCTTGTTTTCTAAACATCTTTGGTTCCTTTCCATCCATATAGTCCACCAAATGCAGGCTGAGACAATCTTCCATCTCTCTGTATCCTAACTGATTTCCTTCTCTATTCCAACAAGCTAAAACTTCTGCTCCTTGGCATAGTCCAGCTTATGCCCCTTAAGTTAAAGAAAATCTTCCATAACTTCACAGTCTCTACAATATAAAAAGAGATGGTTTATTGTCTCAATTTCACATTCACAAAAAGAGCAACTAGGACAAATTTGAAAACCTTTTTTCATTAGATTGTCGTGGATGAGTGTAACCTATTTGGTAGAAGCCAAGTAAAACATGCTACCTTGAAAGGTATCTTGACTTTCAAGATCATCTTCCAAGGACAACTACCACCATGTGAGTTTGCTCTTTGTAACCTTCTGTAAGCTGAACCCACTATAAATCTTCCTTTCTTGTCAAGATTCCAAAATAAATTGTCCTCATTGGAATTTAGTTCGTTGTATTGTTCCAGAATATTGAATAGTTCAGCCACTCGGTTGATTTCCCAATCATTCAGATGTCTTCTAAACCTTAGGTCCCACCCTTGATTGTTTCTCATTTCACTGATTCTGGATAACTTTTGAAAACTTAAAATGAACAAATCAGGGAACTTGTTCTTCAGAATTTCCTATCCCACCCACAAATTTTCCCAAAACAGTTATCCCCCCATTTCCTACCTTGATATTGCATTTGTTGACAAAACTGATCCACTGGTTTCTGATAGTCCTCCGTACTCCAGTCCCATAGGGTTGTGTTGGCAAGTTGGTAGTCCACTTATTCTCCATACCAAACCTGGTCTTGATTGTTTCCTTCCACAAAGCTTGTTCTTGTGATGCAAATCTCCAAAGCCACTTCATTAGAAGGCTTTGATTCTGAATTTTAAGCTTTCTTATCCCTAAACCCTGTACCTTTTTGCTGAGGATAACTTCATCCCATTTTATAGAGGAATTTTTTGTTCATTAAAATCATAGTTTCCTTGCCACAAAAAATCCTTCTCCATTCTGTCAATTACATTTGCAGGCATAGGGAAAACTGACATCATACAGGTGGTCATGGCATCCAACACACTATTTATGAGTGTGATTTTTCCACCCAGAGACAAATATTTGCTTTTCCAATTTACTGACTTCTTTTCACACTTTTTTAAAACATTGTTCCAGACGAACTTTGACTTGCTCTTCCCCAAATGTAAATCTTATGATGCTATCTTATGATTTTTCTAACTTCAATAGTATAATATGATATGATATATGAACTGTCACCTCATGACGTGATATAACGTCATGACGTGATGAAATAAATGAAGTTTATGAGTTATGGTCCTTGAATGCTATGAATATGAGCCTTCGGGCTAACCCATGATCACATGAGCTTGAGGAAGCTAAGTAGTTAAATGAGAAAGCATAAGTCTAAATGACGAACTCCTGGTGTAGCCTAAGTTGCTCGGACTCGGGTGCGGGTATCCGAGACGGATGCGAATTCTAGAGTCGGATTCGGCAAAATTTAAATTTTAAGATTCGGGGGTGCGAATCCGAGTATGGATACGGGTGCGGGGATTCGGCTAAAATTATTCAATATTATAAAATATAGTTATAATAATAATAATAACAATATTAAATATCTTGTAAAACGCTATACTTAAAAGCATATCAATTATAGATATACAAATTTAAAAGTATAATTTAATTACTTGTTACTAATTAATTTTAAAAAAATTATAATTCCTTTTATTTATTATATAAAAAAAAAATCATTTATATATATATATATATAGCCTAACTTAAATTAGATAGTAGTACAATTCATTAAAGTTCTGTGTGCTGTCCTTTCTTCTCCCAAGAAACCCTAGCCTGCTTTTTTCCTTTCCAAGAAAAAAAGCTTTCTCTCTTCTTTTTCAAGAAAAAAACTTTGAATTATTTGTTCTTTCCCATGGAGCCCTTCGCCTCCTCTTTGTTCTTGTACAAGAAAAAAGATCTGCCTGCTCTCTCTCTATTCTTGTAAGCTTTGCCTCTTCATTATTTTTTTCCATGGAGCAGCCAGACCTTGTGACAACTTCGTCGTCGTCAACTTTCGCCGGCCATGATATTGGTCTCTTCTTCCCCATTTTTTTTCTTGGCTTTGGTCAAAGTATCTGGATCGGATTGACCGAATCCGACATGCACCCCGCACCAGCGCCCGCACCAGTGTCGCGTCGAGACGGGTTCGGCCGCAAAAGTGAAGAGTCCGCGCAACATAGGGTGTAGCTCAAGGATCGTACCGTTGGTCAGGACGTAGGGAAGGCAATGGGGTGGGGCGGGGTAAGTTTAAGGCTATGCGGGGCAGGATGGGTTTAAGGTTGTGCGGGGCGGGAGGGATGTGGGGCGGGTTGAAGTGGGTTTTTTAAGAGCTAATGCGGGGCGGAGCGGGTTGCGGGTATATGTGATTTTATGTGGGTTCAAACTTAACTTTAACTTTTTACATGTTATAAGAGTGGTAGAACATTATTTATTAAGATAATTTCTTTAAAGCTACTAAAATATTTAAGATAGTAAATGGAAATGGTTAAATAAAAAATAATACAATTTCTTACATGTTTCCCAATTGACTTTTAAAAAATACATTTCTAAGTCATTATCTATGAAATTACAACTTAATAAAAAAAGAATTTCTATTTTAAAAAATTTATTTTTAGTATCAAACTTAACTAGAAAATGAAAAAATTTTAAAAAAATTGCAGGGCAGGTTCATGTGGGGCGGGTTGAAAATGAAAAAATATTGTTATGCGGGGCGGGGCGGGGCGATGCGGACAAATAATTTTGCGGGTTAAGCTAAACCCGCCCCGCCCCTGCCTCACACCGCCCCATTGCCATCCCTACGACTCTTGTTATACCCCTGGTGTAACAACCCCTTTTGGTCGTTACGAGTAAACCATTAGTGAAAAAAAATTGGACCAGAAAACTTTTGAAGCAGTAAGTTGAAAATTTTGGGCTAGGCCAGTGTCAGACGAAATCTGAGCAATGTGAGGTCTAGGGCAGTCCGAAAATAGATGAGGTAAAATGTCTAAACATAAATTGGTTTTCTATTAGCTAAGATATTAAGGAGCCTATAAGGCTTTTCGAAATCAAATTCGGATAAGCAGAACTCCCAATTTTTAACTTGGCGTGAAGGGGTCGGTTTGACTACGTCAGAATTTGAAGTGTGTTGCAAAATATGCTATTTTGAGGTTCTATCCCATGCAAGCCGCTATAGTGGGTTTTACGCCGCCATAGCGGAGGAAAAAAAGTGATCGGTCTAGGCCGTTATAGCGGGATTGGGGGCTCAATTGGGCTGCTGCAACGGGGTCACTCATGAATTAATGTAGAAAAAGTCTTAAAAACCACTCATTATTCTGATTTCATTTTTGGACAAGAGAAAGTGTGACTTTGTGCAAATTTCAGCAGTTTTTCATCATGAATTTTCGTAAAGGTGAGCAATCTGATCCACTACTTTTGTAATTCGATTCCTAGGCCTCAGAGAAGGTAATTGTGGTCCTAGGGAGGGTTTGGGTTCATCTTAAGGTGAGGAAATCTAGGTTTATGAGGATTTATTATTGTAAGACATTGGGTTTTTTATAACACATTTGTTTTCGATTTATTTACCATAATTTATTAATATAACCATGGAATTGGTAATATAAGTGAATTAATAGTGGAAAAACCCTAGTTGGGTGGAATAATCATAAGGTTGGCCTAGGGTTTGGGATTTGGATATACTCTGAGAATATTTAGGTCAATTGTGATTTATGTTGTACTTGTGTTGTTATTTTAGACTGCGAACAAGCAAAAACTTCATAAATGGATCAAAGGTTCATGGTCCAACTTCTGCAGTCACTGTTTGGCGCCAAAGTAGGCTAAGTTTTCTCAACTGAGTAGTTAGACCTATATTTACTTTATAGTTGGGAAGTGTTGCTAAGATTAAAAGTTATCAGTCATATCGCTTAGGGCATAGTAATCCTATTCTTATTTCATTCCCAAGGTATCCACGTTTTATGTCACATAACTTCATATAGAGGGCGAGACATGTTCAAATCTATATCATTCATGTTTTATGAACCCATGTCAACTGACTAAGATACTTATACCCTACTAGTGCTTGATACTCAAATTTATCACACAAATCATGTCCATGATTCTTTTCCCAGAATGTTGTGAGACATTTCAATGAGAACATTCGAGGTAGTAGCTTTCTTCCTATAAAGATCCTTAGAAACTCCATGTCTCGATTTGTTGCCTTGTAGTTTGATGTGAATGTTCATGCCATGCGTGCTCTAGTTGAGTTCCAAACTCTTAGTATGAACCAGTTATATCTATGTTAGTAGGCAAGTTCAAAAGTCAGACATATAGTAAGAGTCATTCTCTAATTTTAGACTCCATACCTCTACTTTGTGTTTTGAGTGTTTTAATCCATGTGTTAAGTTTGCACCTTGTGTATTCCTTCAAATGTTAATGAAGGGTAAGAGTCATTCTCTAATTTTAGACTCCATACCTATACTTTGTGTTTGAGTGTTTTAATCCATGTGCTAAGTTTTGCACCTTGTGTATTCCTTCAAATGTTAATGAACTTGATGAAGAGTTTAGCTCATATAAGTTAGCTTAAGTTGGTTACCCTAGCTTGACCATCATTCGAGGAAGAATGATTCTAAGAGAGAGAGAAAGAGATTGTAACACCCTCACAAATTATATGCTAAGGATTCGAACCATTCGTCGTGAACGTATCAAATTAAACCATGTGATATCCTACTTGTACATGTGTGTTAAGGTTCATTCCTGTGTATGGGAAGTGTATCAAATGTGGTTTAGGGTCATAAGGAACCTCTGACACCAAGTCAAGTTCAAAGCATATCTATCGGCTAAGTTTTTCATATGAGTTAATATAAGGGTCAACTTGAAATGACAATATCTCTCAGATTATAAAGAGTTGGTGACCCATGAGTCCATGACCAATCATATTAAAGGTTTACGAGTCTTCTTTTCAACGCCACCAACCGTTCGTCAATCGGAGTCTGGAGTAAAAAGTTATGGCAGATTTACTAGAGACACTCCAACCTGACTAACAAGTCCGTTATCAGGTCCGCAACACGGAGAGGAAGAGGACCTCACTGTCCACTTGAGTAAAATTTTGTCTTCCAACTCCGCGACATGAAGCCAATGCAAACCTGGGCTAAAATTCGTCTCTTTTTTTTCTCATTTAGTCCTAAATTCCTACGCTCAAGAATATCAAGAAACACCAAGGCTAGGGTTCATATGCCAAGGTTCTTCATTCAGTTTCATCACTATGGTATGTAAGGCTATCTCCACGTGTGTGAACACCTTGTTCTTCCCTACAAACTGTGTTTCTATGGTAGGCAGATGTCTCACCCTCCCAAAGCCTCCTCTTTGTTGTGACAACTTAGGGACTTATATGTCTTTCTTTGGATTTTGCTTTGCAATTAAAATGAGAGATTACAAGGTTGTGAGGACTAAGGATGACCTATGCTCGTGGTGATGGTGGGTACTTGGTGCGCCTAAGGTTGAGATATATGCACTTAGTTTAAGAATTTGGAAGGAATTTGATGGTTTTATTCCATACATTGGTGTTGTAGAGTACTTCTGGCCACAAGTTGTGGTTTGTGGTAACTCCACTGGACTGCATACAAAATAACTAGGGAGGGAAGGGTGAACAACTGAATAATGGTGTTTGACCTGATTAAGGAAGTCAGCCGCCAGTTACTCACCAATTAGCTACACATTATTCATACAAATTAGCTCAAATGAGTTGGTAAAGTCAAGCATTACATAGGCACTCAAGTAATGCTGTGAAAGTGAAGAATAGATTGCATCAAAATGCTACAAGAATTGAACTTGTAAACTTTCAGTCAAGAAACACTAATAGATCAAAGTGAAACAGGATAAAAGCCTATATTCCCTCACAAAGAGCTGTGATAGGGTTTGTCCAATCTTAGAACAAACAAAACAATCCCCCTCCCCAAACCAAATATTTATAATCGAGAAAAGGCCAATATGACATCAAGCGGATTATTACATCGTCACATTCAATTTAAGTTTAGGAATATGCATAATCAGATACAATAGTGGCCGCTACCTTTCTTTTCGTTTAATTTTTTTTCTTGTACCAACAGTTATGGATGGCTATTTACTCACTGGAATGGTAAACTCACCCTCACTATCATGTTTTACAGATTTAGAGTTGGCTATGGAGACGAACCAGTAGCAGCCATTACTTCCAGCATTGGTGAGCCCCAGTTCTCCTTCGATGGATTAGAAGTGATTAGCAATGTAATTTAGAAGCCATAAGTGGTCACATAGGAAATTTTGAATGTCTATCAAATACTTAATAGTACTACTAGAGTAAGAAGGAGATCAATTCGAATGCCTTTTCCAAAGAAGGAGAATGAGCATATAATCAAAGTTCCAGACTCTAAAAAAAGAATAGGTACAGTAACATAGATACGTTGAGAGTGATTAGCAATGTAATTAAAGGAGAGAAGTGATCACATAGGAAATTTTGAGTGTCTATCAAGTATTTCATAGCACTACTAGAGTAAGAAGGAGATCAATTCAAATGCCTTTTCCAAAGGAGAATGAGCATATAATCAAAGTTCCAGACTCTAAATAAAAGAATAGGTACAGTAACATAGATACGTTGAGAGTGATTAGCAATGTAATTAAAGGAGAAAAGTGATCACATAGGAAATTTTGAGTGTCTATCAAGTATTTCATAGCACTACCAGAGGAAGCAAGGAGATCACTTCAATGCCTTCCCGGGCTTCCCAATGAATGAGGCTACGTATATAAATCAAGGTTCCAGGGATCTGACAATTTCAATCTGGCTTTTTATACAAAAATGTTTGGTCTACTGTGAAGCAGGCTTGCTAGGCTCTCAATCACTTTCATCAATTTTTGTTTAGGATTAATCCAACAACATTGATGCATCTCAAATTATCAGCCCTTTCCAAAAATGCATGCATCATGATCTCAATATCAGAGATTTCCCTTATTCTCTTTGTAAATTGGATCAAGATTAGCTTCTTCTACAGCAACTTACAAACATCTCAAAGGGAGGAATAAGATTTCCTGCCTCTAAAAGGAAATCCAAAGACTTGAAAAAAAATAAAAAATCCTCCATAGGACTTTGAAGTTACAGAAATGAGCAGTTTGAGTTTTTCTCCATACTTATATGCTCTCTGCCCTTGCGCACATTTGGTGAATTATCAAATGGCACCAGTTTGACAACAATGATAGATCTGTATATGTTGGTTCCCATCAAAATGACATTGCCTTCCCAGCAACGCAACATGTTTCCCTTCATGGACGTCATCACTAAAAGTCAGATTCCTTCATGTCTAGCAATAGAGGCTCTAGGTTTTTTCACAACTTTCAAGGTTCACGATGTTATGTATACAATGTGATGGATTTTAGATTTCGGATAAGAATATCAACTACAAAATATGATTTTTTTTTATGACAATGTTGTCCAAGCGAGCTCGAGCGAGTCTTACTATTCCGCCGGTACCTATTACCTCACACCAGCATAGGTGCCGGTATCTCTATCAGCAAAAGCTTATGCAGATAGAAAGAATCACCTAGGGTTCTTTCAATACAAGAAAATCTCTTTTTTTAAAAGGCTCTATGAAAGAGAATCTCTCAGGAAGGTGATGACATTATTTGGACTAGAAATTGCTTGTTGATACTGAAGAATGAAGAATTGAAGATTGTCAAAATTTGTGCACGTGGGGAGAGGAAGGAGAATCTTGATTTCAGCATGTATAAATAAAATTCTAAGAATAAACGAAGAGCATTCCAGAACAGACACTATCAGTGATCTCAAATAAAAGACAAAAGCTCAGGCCAGAGGCCACAAGACTTATAAGAAGGCTGGTTGATTTGAACCAGCAAGGAAAAGAGTAGAAATCAAGTAACCTTCAAAAGAAAATTAACAACTCGCATTATAGATCTAATCACCACCACCACCACCCCTCACATGCTCCCCCCCCCTCCCACACACGCACAATAAAAAATTCAATCACCAATTATCCTATTAAGCAGGAAGAAAGATGACGGAATGGTGCATATAACATGTTCCGATTTAAGACTTCTTATAAATTACCTGGATGGATTGAGCAATCTGAGTGACAAAAGCAGTAGGAAATTTCAAATCTTTCACAGTTCTCCTCGCAAACACCACCACGTCTGAGTCAGGATCTGTAATTAAGAAGTTCAAAGAGGGGCAGCAGCTTGGCCAGTTCAAGGTGATATTAAGTAAACTACAAATTTTCCTTCTCTAAAAGTGATCAACAGAACCATTCACTATATAGACAATATATCTATGGCTTTGTATACGAAGCATCACATCGGAAAAAGCAATTAAGTACAAAAGTTATCAAATATCAGAGTTTGCAGAGGTTTCAAGCTATCTTTTGCCAGAACATAAGCCCTATAACATTACTCTTGGTTTTTCAAGATAGCACTCAGCAAAGGTCATCAGTTATAAAGCCATTTTCAAGGATCAAGCACCCTAGATCCAATTTTTAACACACCAGAGCATCCCTTAGGTTGCTAACTTTTCCTGTGAAGTCTTCAGAGCACTGTAAAGTCACCTGGAAATAGTTATTAGTGTCTAAATTTTTTTTTTAAAAAAAAACCATGGACTCGAATTCCATTGTTTGCCAACTATTTTCCAGATATTGCCTTCAATATCATAGCACCTCCCAAATGAAAAAGTCACTAGTTTTGTATCCCTTACCTGGAACTAGCATGTTTACCCAACTTGTTCACAAAATTTGCTCCTTAATTATTTCTTATCATTGTTATCAGAACCAAAATTTTCATTTGGACAGTACAAGTGAGCTGTGGTAACATTCAGCATTTAGAATAAAAGATTTGAACCTTGATCGGGAACTAACTAAAAGCATCAAATAATGGTTACAAGAAAACAGCTAACTGCTTAGTAGGGTACAATGCAGGAGCATGAAATCATTTGCTGTAGTACATAAATGTTAAAAAACCAAATAGATAAAAGCTTACCACTTGCGTTCCAAGTAAAAGCATCTTTAAATCTTTTACCATCAATTTCGATGTCGAGACGGATAGGTACAAGATTCTCGGCTGTTGGCCTGTAATATAGATATAACTTTTGTTAAACATTAGGAACAAATCATTTCTTATACCATCACATATATGTATGTATATTAAAATTGAAAGGAAGAGAAAGATGAACAAGACGGTTACAGTCTGAACTTCACTGGGTTCTTCAGTGAACCCGATGCTGAAGGGGGTTTCATCATTGCTTCTTTCAATCTGAAAACAAAAACATAATCTGAAAGAAAGGAATCTGGCTAAGCTTTTCTTCTATACAACAATTGCAACTAATAAACTTAGATAATGTAATTACAACATTCAGATTGAGAATTAATATAGCAAATAGTAATGAATCTTAACTTGTTGTGAGCAAATTCACAGTTATTATTCTGGCACTTCACATTGCGAAAAGGATTTAGGGTTTTCTGTCAACTGAATACAAGCATCAGATATAGAATATGATGTCGGCGGGAGGAAATCGCCGAGGACGTCGCCGGAGAAAAATATAACGAAACTACCATTTGAAATTGGTTTTCCCGTTCAGAAATTTGGATGTATTATTAAAATCAAATATTTATAAAGTGCGGTTATTTAAATTTCGTAGTCTTAAATTAAATTAAAAATATATCTAATGTATCAAAATATACTTTTATTTAAATATACTTTTATTTTATATGCTTAAACATGCGGTCAAAATTAAGGAGTTGATAAAAAGAGATAGGTGCATGTTTTTTTAAACGGATAATCAAAAGAAAATGGATAAACAAATTGAAATAGAAAAGACATACTTTAACACTCTGTTTGGATTATTGTTACCCGTTGTTTCATAATGTATTGTATTGTATTGTACTTTATTGTACTGTACTCTATGGTTAATACAATGTTGGCTAGATTGTATTGTTTGATAACATTTTTATTGTTTGTTTTGATTGTATCGTTCTGTATTGTAATTTATAAATTTACTAAAATATCCTTGATTATTCTAGGGTAGGAGGTTTGACTAGAATTAAATAATATAGGATAAAGGGTAAAATAGTATTATGAAATATTAAGTAAGATATAATTGGAAAAAGAAATTAAGTAACAATGGTAACACACCAAATCGGTTGTTCCATAAAATGGGGATTTTCATTGTTACGTAACAACGAAATTTAACAATACAATACAATACATTTTAAGTAACAATCAAAACAAACATTGTAGGTAAGGTAACGATACAATACAATACAATGGGTAACAATGATCCAAACAAAGTGTAAGTGATTCAGTTATCTACATAATAAATAAGTTTTTTTCATTTTTTAACATGGGAGGGATTGTTTGGTAGTTAGTTTGAAGGTGAGTTATGCAATTTTTTTTTATTGCTACTTATACCATGTTTGATGGATAGTTAAGAGATAAATTGTTCATGTATAATACCTAATATACGTATAAATTATGAGAAAATTTATGTATTTACTTTATACAAAAGAGAATATGAAATAACTAATACATGAATAATAATTTTATACATCATTAATATCTATATAAAATAATACATAAATTTTCTCATAATTAATACTCTTATTTTTGTGTAATGACCCAGAAGGTCATTTTTGGATTTTTCATAAAATTATCATTATATCACTCCCGATATTGACCCCGAGTCATTTCTGAATGGATTTTGAAATTGGTTTTGAGTGAAAAGTTGTGAATTACGAAAATTCTAGAGTTTTGAAAGGCTAAGTTGTTAAAAAGTGGTTTTGGTGTCTTTTGGAGTTTCGAGTCTCGGAATACATTTTGTCGATTCCATCAGTCCTAAAATGTGTAAATTGGTTTCAAGAGAGTTATTGATTTCAGATTCGGAGTCTTTTCATGGATTTGAGGTCCTAAGTTGGAAATTTGTGAAATTTTAGCCTTTGATTTGACTTTGGTCTATATTCGAGGTTTGGATGCTCGGATCAGATTTTTGATAGTTTTGTTGGATTCAAGGGATGATTTTAGGCGTAGGAGAGGTCTTGGTTAAATTTTCAGAGGTCCGAGTTTGATTTGGCTTTGAGTGTTGCCAATGAAGGGTGTCATGAGGTTTGGGAAGAAGGGCACGCTTAACACTAGATTCAACGACCCTTTTGAGATTTTGAGTCGAGTGGGAAAGGTGGCTTATAAGTTTGTCTTGCCACTTAGCTTGTCAGTTGTGCATCATATGTTTCATATCTCCATGCTTCGAAAGTATGTGCCAGATAATTCTCATGTGCTTTCGCTTAATTCGGTTGTGTTGGATCCAGACTTGTCATTTGAGGAAGAGTCTATAACCATCTTAGATAGGCAGGTTCGAAAGCTTAGGACGAAGGAGATTGCTTCAGTGAAGGTGTAGTGGAAGCACCATTCAGTTGGTGAGGCAACTTGGGAGAAGAAGTCCGACATACGTGCTAGATTTCCTCATTTTTTCGAGGCTTCAAGTATTTTCTTTAACTTTATGTTCGAGGATCAACATGGTTTTTAGTGATGAATAATGCAAAGACCCGATTATTTTTGGAATTTTTCTAAAATTATTATTTTACCTCTTTCGATATTGACCTCAAGTCATTTTTGAATGGATTGTGGAATTGATTTTGAGTGAAAAGTTGTGAATTATGGATATTTTAGAGTTTTGAAAGATTAAGTTGTTAAGAAGTGATTTTGGTGTCTTTTGAATTTTCGAGTCTATGAATGGAATTCCTCCGATTCCATCAGTTTCAGAATGTGGAAATCGGTTTATGAGAGTTGTAGGTTTCATATTTGGAGTGGATTTGAGATTCTAAGTTGGAAATTTATAAAATTTTAACCTTTGGATTGACTTTGGTCAACATTCGGAGTTTGGATGCTCGAATCGAATTTCCAACAACTTCATTGGATTTAGGCGTGATTTTAGGCATATGAGAGGTTTTGGTTGAATTTTCAGAGGTCCCAAGCTTGGATTGACCTTTTTAGACGTTATGTTGTTCAATGTGGCTTTCACAAGTTTCGGATCAAAGAAACCTCAGATTCATGTTTCGATAGTTCCATTGAGTCTAGAACATCAAGTTAATTAGGCAACATAACTAATTTGTATGATGGGATTCTGAACGAATTCCGAGGGCCTTTTCAGAGATTGGAAAATATTTATGTCGGCTAATGATTTTTGGTGCCTGCAGACCTTGCATTCGCGAATGGTCTTCACTTTCGCGAGGGTTGCATTAGCAAAGATCGAATCGCGTTCGCAAAGGGTCAGGAGGTCTGATCCTCACTTCCGCGAAGGTCTTCTCGCTTTCGCGTAAGCAAAAGCCTGCTCGCAAAAGTGAGACGAGACATTTTTTTGGGGTTCGCTTTTGCGAACCAAAGGTCGCCAACGCAATGTTCAGGAAAGTGAACTAGAGTTCACTTTTGCGAGACCTTAGAGCGTTCTTGGTCTGAAATTTTGGGGTTTTCCCCCATTTTTCATTTTTGAGCTTTGAGGACTCAGTTTAGGTGATTTTCAATGGGTTTTCAAGATAAATCATTTGGGTAACGAATTTTCACTCCCTTTTACTGTTATTCCTTAATTATGGCAAGATTTTATCACTTATATCACTATTTTGAACTCAAAACCTTGAGGTTTTTAAGGAATCAATTATATTCCTTTGATTATGTGTAATAAATATTTCAAAAAGCTGAACCAAATTTAATTTAGTAGATGGAATGTACAGAGGCTAAACCTGATATTGCCTCAAAAGGTAGCGAAGGACATAGTTAACAGAATACATCCACCCGTTGACTCCAAAGATATGGACAAGCCTTGGTGGATGCTAGAATCAAATGAGTACTTTTTTGTCAAGTCTGTATCAGAGTATGTAAGGCATAAGGAGGTGCCTAATCCAATTTTAGAGAAGTTAGCCTTGGCGGATGCTTGAATCAAATGGGTACTTTTTGTTAAGTCTGCATGGTAGTATGTAAGGCATAAGGAGGAGCCTAATCCAATTTTGGAGAATTTATGGGTAAAAAAACTACCTTTTAAAATTGTTTTCTTCATGTGGAGAGTGTGAAGATCTAAGGTACCAGTGAATGATAAAATTAGGAGATGGGGATATAATTTGTCTTCTAAATGTTGGTGTTGGGCAAGCATGATCAAGAGACAATGTCTCACCTTTTCAGGAACTCACCTACATCTAACATGACTTGCTCCTACGTTTCTTCTTTTGCAGGTATAAATGTATAGGGAAGGCACCTAAGAGAAATCATCTTAACTTGGTGAAATTTTTCTATTAAAAAAGAGATGAGATCTTACTTCAGAGCAATTCCTAGTATGTTATTATGGGAGATATGGAAAAGAAGAAATTATAGCAAACATAAAGAAAAATTGAACTCTACTCATACAATAATATTTCAGGTTACTCAAAACTTGCTTAGATTACTAAAGGTTAAAAGACCGAACATGGAGTATCCAACAAAATGGACAGACATATTGAAAGCACTAGAAGAAGACATTCCGCAGGTGAAACAAACAAAGGTACTAGGAGAACTACCACCTGGGAAATGGCTTAAGTGCAATACTAATGGCATATCCAGGGTGAAGCTCATATGTCTTTTGTGTAAGGGGTGAGGATGGAGATGTGGTATATGTAAAAGCTAAAGAGATGAAGTAGGTAAAAACACAAAATCAGAAGCTAAGGCCATACTTGAAGCATGTAAATATATACAAGCACTAAACAGGTTATCATACAATCAGATTCATTGTTTCTTGTGAATGTTATGACTGGTAAGTGGAAGACTCCTTGAAATATTACGATTTGAGTGCAAGAGATACAACATATCATAGTAGGGAGAGAAATTAAGATTACTCACATTCTAAGGGAAGCTAATAAAGTTACAGATTGTTTAACTCATAAAGCTTTATATGATGGAGCAATACAAATTAATAATTTCCAATAATTGACATTAGAAGGGAAAAGACTGATAACAGGTGACAAGTTATCATGTCCATATAGCAGAACAACAACAAAGTGGTAGATGTAGATATAGTTTCAGGATTCAGCAACAACAAGGAAATACAGTAAAACACATTAATGGCAGCACGAGACGAAGATCTAGCAAAAATCAAGCTCAAAAGGGCAAGAATAGAAGCAAGCGAGGTGTACATGATAATAAAGAACTCTTGGAGCTCAGCAATCACAATAGATGATAACGAAGGAGAAATATATCTCAGGCAAAAGACGACAAAAGAAATAATGAGACACAACATCATATGCAAGCAAGAAAAAGAAGAATGAGCAATATCTAGAGTGTCTTTACCTCAATCGGAGCTGAAGAACAAGCAACAGTGGCAGAGATTGAGAGAAAAGCGGCAACAAAATTCTAGTGTTAGAACTAGGGTTTTCAGTTCTGATTAGTATTTATAGTGCTGTCTTTTTGGGTAGGACCCGATTGGATCTATTTTGGGCCTGGTCCGATTGGACCATGTGTAATAGGGGATTATTTTTTTCATTCAAATAAAAATGCCTACAAGTCAATATAATTTATTTAAAAAAATGTTTTGAAATTGAGATTATGTCCATGTCTTGAGTTTCAAATATGTACATATTGAAATATTTGGTAATACAAAATTGCAATTACCAAAAAAAATATTGTGATTAAGATTTGTGTTTATTTTCTTAAGGAAATAAGTTTGTTTGCTAGTAAAGAGAACTAATCTTGTCATTTTAATTATTTGAATAAGATTCTAATAATATTTAATTAATTATTTTATATGCTATCCTGCGTAAAATAATAATAGAATCCCGCTCGACTTGTGCTAAGTATTATTTATATGGAAAAAGATACTACATTATGTTTGGATGGTTGTTACATATTGTTTCATAATGTAGTGTATTGTATTGTTCAAATGAATACTATGTTTGAATATATTATATCGTTCTCTATTGCTACATAATGTTACACATCCATAATTTGAAGGATAAATCTACAAGCAAAGTAAGGTATCGGGTAGAGCTATTATGAAAATATAAGGTAAAGTACAAAATAGAATTGTTAAATAATTAATAAAGACAAAAATCGAGAAGAAAATGTTAAGGTGACGACGTGATCACACCAAATTAGTTGTTACATGATGAGTCGGGGATTTTGACTTATTTAGGGCTTATTATTCAAGGATTTAGTGTCCTCAATGCCTATTTTACGCTCATAACTGATGTCAATATGTTGATATGCATCAATGAAGTCCTAAGAGTGAGGCGAGGACATTATTATGCAAAAAAGAGCGAAAAAGTTGAAAAGTTGAAAAGTTGAAGAAAAGCAAAGCTGGAGCTCGCCAAATCCACTCAGCGACTCACCGAGTAGGCTTCCAGCTCGCCTAAAGTTCTAGCAAAATAGACCATGGACAAAACCAACTTGGCAAGCAAATGGGCAATTTGGTGACACGTCGAACGGATCGGCGATAGTGATCAAGCTCGGCAAAAGTTTCAGAATAATTTGATGCATGAGCCAAGCCAAAAGGTGAGAGAAAGAGCAGCTCGGTGGATCGCCAAACTGGTCGGCGATCCCAACTTACTTCGCCGAGTTGACTCCGTGCTGAAATTTTGGGAACGTATAAATACAATTTTTCTAAGAAGAAAAAGAGTTCCCACATTGTTTACTTTTGGGTTTTTGAGAGTTTATACATTCTAGAACATTGTCTTTACATTTTTATTAGAGTTTGGGATTTAGATTCAAAGATTGTAATATTTTAGCTTCAATTTTAATATTTAGGGATTGCAGATTGTTAGCAAATTAGATGGAAAACTTTGTTGGTAACGATTTCTTGCTTTTCATTATGCTTAGCTAAAACCCCTTACCTTAGGGGTGTGATTATGTAGTCGAATGCGTTAACTAGCTAACGGGTGTTGTTAGTTGCCGATTTTAATGTTGTTTTGAAGTGGGTTCAATTAATTGTTCATGTTTTAATTAAGGAATTGTTGTTGCAAATGCAATTCTAGCTTAGTTCTTTATGCTTGCTTGAGAAAGAGGCAATAAAGTAGAATGATTGATTGATAGTTGTATTGATTGCATCTTTAAAATCTAGCTTGAGAAAGTGGGTTTGATTGCGTCTTTACAAACCTAGCTTGAAAGAGTGGGTTAAAAAAGGAGTTGGGTTGTTTGGTTGTGCTATGCTTGTTGAGGTTCGAGAGAACTCACTTGAAGTGCAATAGTTGATTGAGAAATGCAATTGTATTCAAACCATAGCCTACCCATTTAGATTCAATAACTTTAAGCTAGTAATCACACATTATGCGAAATTTGCATTCGACTGATCACACTCCTAAGGTCCAATCTCTACTTATTTACTTCTCGTGTAAATTGGTTACCAAATCTGTCACACCCCGAGACTACCCCCGAGACGCGGACACGGGGCCTAGGACCACAAGTGATCCCAAGCTAACCCTGCTGCCATGATCATGAGCATACTAAAGATAATAAACTGATGCGGAAGCTAAATCATAATTAAAATGAAAAGATGGGGAATACCCATATACTATAACTGAGATAA
>JAJOOS010000643.1:0-45410 GCA_029582725.1 Solanum chiquidenum | reverse complement strand
ACCCAACTCAAGGACTTCATGGGTAATATGTAATAGTCCCATGATTAGGAATGTAATCTCAAATGGGTTAGAAACTCAATACTTAAGACTTAGGACATAGAGATATTACTCCTCTCATAGATACTCAACTTATGGAGTTCATGCAAAATTTATGGGCATGAACGACTTGACTCGAAGGTCTACAAACTACCTGGAACTCATGTATATGACTATTCTCTTTCTCTGACTTACTTCCTCAAAACTTAGTTCAAATCAATAGTTGATCTCAGAGGATTCACAATTGAACTCAAAGACTTTCTTGAACTCTACTCTTAACTCTCTCTTGAATGTGAATTATTAATTCAAGATTTATGGTTCATGAAATGAAAGATCTCGTGATGACAAAGTAGACTCATGAATACATTCTCCTCACTCTCATTCTCACTTACTTGAGTCTTGAAACAAGTTACTAGAAGTTGTAGAAGACTCCACAAAATGACTCAAAGGGACTTTCTCGAAATGTTCGAATGAACTTTCAAAACTTAACTATGAACTCTACCTTGAATTTTAATTATGAATTCAAGGTTATGATCATGTTAGGAATGATTTTAGGTGTTTAGAAGTAGCTTAGAGTAGTTAGAATCGAAAAGGAGTGAAGGTGCACTTTAAACTAACTCAAATGGGGCAACCGACGACAAACTGGATGGGGCAGGCGACCCTGGCACTATGGGTGGCGGGGGGCGCCAGCCCATAAACTTCAGAGGTGGGTTTGGGGAGCTCTGGCAGGCGCATCGCGCCAGGCCCCCAACCCAGAAAATCTAACGAACTTCTTTGCTCGTTTTCTCACCCTAACTCACCTAGAATTGAACGGTTTCTTCCCCAATCACTTAGAATAAATTACTTAACATAAGAACACTCTAATCTACTCAATACATCCCTTAAAACACTCACTTTTATCTCAAGAAATCATCCAAAACCCAACACAACAAGATTTAGAATGAACTTCAAGAACACCTATCAAGAACTCATCAAGAACTCATCAAGAACTCTAATCTTTCAACTTTTTGAGAATGAAACTTCGCTGAAAATAATATGTTTGGCGTGTGGGTGAACAAACCCAACACTATGGAAGCTTACATACCTCTTAGGGATCAAACCCATGGCGAAAATCCGCTACAACACGCAAGTATCTCGACGAACGCTTGATCCTCTCCTCTTTTCTCCTCTTTTTTCTTCTCCTCTGTTCTTGAACTCTCAAATAAAACCCTAGGCTAATTTTAGGATTATAAAACTGAACCTAATAGGATTAGACCCTTAAAACATTACTAAAAACGAATTAAATCTGATTTCGTAAGGGAAAGACCAAACTACCCCTAACTATTTCCGGCTAACTTCACTTAACTGGACATGCTAAGTTCAAAAGGCCATATCTCACTTATCCGACCTCAAAACTTAGAAAACTCAGTGGAGTTGGAAAGATAATTCAAAGATCTTCCCTACGGTATCTGGTAGCACACATAACTCATCCTGAGCTAGGAGTTATGGTCGTTTGAAGTCGACCCAAAACTCATACTTAGCTTAACTTGCAAAGTTTCATATTTTGCTATTTCCAATTCGATTCTTTTTTGAACTCAAGGTGCTACGTCTAGTGACCTTAACACTTAAAGAAATTTTTAATTCCTTGGTAAAATCTCACTCACTACAAAGAACAGTTCGAGTCTTAGTTCGAAAATTTTTCTGGGGTGTTACAAAATATTGCTATTGTATATCTTCTGTACTTCTAATATCAAATTATGCACATCTATATATTGTATCAAAAAAATTTGGTCAATATTTAAAAAAGGTAAAATGTTAAAATGAGCTTAAAATAAGTAATAAGTGTGCACATTTTGAAATTATTCTATATCATTCTAGATTATAATAAATGACAATTATGAGAATTGCACAACACGCTGTTACACTTTTCTGCAGAATTTTGTGTTTATTAATTAATTTGTAATTAATGCAATTTAGCTTGTATTTTTGAAATAATTGTTCAGTCAATTATTTCCTCACAAAAGTCATGACAATGTGGAATATTTAATGGTTATAATTATACTTCAATTTTTGAAATGAGGAATTAGATTACATCATATTGTTTATACTAAATTAATGCTGAATTAGATGACTTTATGAGGGTCGTTTAAATGATTTTACCAATTGAAATGGAATACATTGGCTAAGGGATAGGTTTACCGTCATTTAAATCTATTTCAAATGTAAAGAAGGTTATGTGATCACATTTTTGCTAACTAAATTTTATGTGATGTAAACTCTAACTCCCCTCAAGATTACTCAAGTCGGTATATCTACCAAATGGGACGGTTATGATAAATTTATTTGAATTTGAGTTTATAAATAGATGACTTACTGACTCACTCAAAAGTTATTTCGGTTACAATTTATTGGGATAAAATGTGGTTCATTCCCCAATCCGTCCACTTCTTACTAAATTTCAATTGCTTTATTTTTTCTTTAATTTTTTGGTACCTATTAAAATTATATTTTTTTCTTTATTACACCAACATATAATATATCTAATAAGAAAAATTATTCTTCAAAACAGTTTGATAACATAACCCATGGGTCAATCTGGCTAAGATATTAGTGTTCTTTTTTTACGACTTAGATTGAAACGGCCAAAGTTGATAAATAGATGACTTATACCAAACTAGGACGGATTGTACTAGTTATATTTAAATAGGCTAATTTTGTCACTATAGTTAGACCATCTTATAAATCTATAACCCTTAACATATGCATAATTAATACAAACGTTGTATTATCTTTATCTCTAATATTATACTAATTAAAAATGTTAAAATGAAAAAAATATATAATAATATACCTCACATATGATCAAAAATTAGTATCAAATTAACAATCTAGGTCTAGATGAAACAAAGGATGAACGATAATATAGAACAATATGAGTTTTGAATCAAACTATTTCAAATATGTTTTAAATTAAATCCACATTGCGATGTATATTTGAAACAAGGAGCATGATAACAGTGTTGTATTTCACTTCTTCAGTGTTTTAGAATCGTTTAAATAAGATAATTGATTAGTAGTAACTAAACATCCTAGGATTTTTTTTGAACTCTTCTAGTAAATCTGGATGGTCTTTGAGATGTACGACAACCTACACAAAAAGTACTTATAAACAAGAACACGAGGGTTGTCCATAATATCTATATACTCAAATTATAAATATTTATCACCTTATCGTACACCTCTTAGGTGTTCTTGCACTCCTTTTTGAACATTAAAAAAATATCTATGAGCTCACAGTAACTTTGTAGCCGTTCCTGCAAGAAGTTATGAGGCAATAAGTTAGGAGTAAAGTTTTTTAATGAAAAAAGGTACAACTTTTATTATTAATATCATAAGGTAACATAAATGTAACCTTTGTTTTTGTCACAAAACTGAGTGCTTATTCCATGAAATATGTTATGTCATCTTCATCATTCAGGAATATTTCATAGCCCTTGGGAAAAAAAGGATTTAAACCAAGGAGTAAACGAGGATGCCCTTAAAATAAATATTACTCTTTTTCTATGACACCAACAATATCGATTATGTCAAAAATATTGAAGAGTTAGTTCCACATAAATCATCAAATAAGAATAGAAATTAATGACGATAGACAATAGGCAAATTGTAGTAGGAAACTTTTTGTTCTTAAAGTCCATCATAATTACAAGGAACTTGATATACTTCTCACTTTGATTTGGAAACGTGTCCTTAACTTGGTTCAAGTAAGAGAATGCCTCATCAATTGTCATTTTTCGCTTGCTATCACCAACTCTATAAACAACACTATCACCACTTTTATTACCCAGACCACCTTAAGAAAATTATGATTGACTTTGACACATAGAACAATAGCTAAAAGTTGGCAGTAAAATTTATCTGTCCAATATATTAATATAGAGTAATGTTATATTCTCATCCACTTGAAATCAATATTTATCTTCGGATTAAAGAAAAAGTTTTTAAAAGTTCATTCAAAATCGACAAATCCTTTGATATGATACAACCAAATAAATAGTAGTACTGTTGATATGTTGGAGCCATTAAAATAACAAATAATTATCTAGAAAAAAAATCAATCTACATCAACTCTAACAACAACACATCGGTAAAGTCTCAATCTTTATCTTCAGTTGTGCGTGATAAAGTTGAGTAGAAGACAAAAAAATTGATTTTAAATACTCTAAGTTGTTAAGTTATAAAAAAAGTGGCATCTAACAATTCTTGACCACTAACATACAGATCCTATACATCATAAGAATTAAAAATAATTAATTTATCAACAATTCACCTAAACAAGTTATGTACGTACAAACTCGACCCAAAAAAAATGAACATAAGACAAAGATCTTACGAATATTTGTGGGAAAATCCAAATGGAGAGTCATCTCTCAATCTCTTCATGCTGCAAAAATAGAACAACAAAAATAAGTTTTATAGTAAAAAAATTCAAACAACAGATGCTCTATTTTCTAAACGTACTCACCTTTTGAGATAAGTATGCAAATTTAAAAGTCTCAAAAGATCTATTAACGAAAAATAGTTTTGAATCAATTTTTTAGATGAGAGAAAATAAAAAAAACTTTCTTGAGTTCAGTTGTCTCTACCTTTTCCCTTTCCCATCCTCTTTGACTCAGATGAACTACAACACACACAAGTTTCAGAAATAAAAATGTAAATGGTAAAGAGGTAAGGAAAAAAATAAATTGAAAAAAAAGATATTGCTATTGTATATCTGATGTACTTCTAATATAAAATTATGCACATCTGTATATTGTATCAACAAAATTTTGTCAATATTCAAAAAAAGTAAAATTTTAAAATGAGGTTAAAATAAGTAATAAGAGTGCACATTTTCAAATTATGCTAGATTTTTCGACATCACTATAGATTATGACAAATGAAAATTAGGAGAATTCCACAACGCATTGTTAGTCCTTTCTATAGAATTTTGAGTTTATTAATAAATTTGCAACTAATGCAATTCACCTTATATTTTCGAAACAATTGTGCAGTTAATAATTTTCTCCTAAAGCCTAAGACTATGTTGGATATTTAATATTTATAATTTAACTTTAATTTTTGCAAAGAGGAATAAGGTTACATCATATTCTATATACTAAGAACTATATAATGCTGAATTTTGGATGACTTTATGAGGGTCATTTAAATGATTTCACCAAATGAAATGGAACACTATGGCTAATGGATAAGTTTACAGTCATTTGAATCTATTTCCAATGGAAAAGATATTATGTGATCACATTTCTTCTAACCAAAATTCATGTGATCTAAACTCTAACTCTCCTCAAGATTACTCGGGTAGGTATATCTACCAAATGGTTCGGTTATGATTAATTTATTTGAATTTAAGTTAATAAAAAAGATGAATTAGTGACTCACCCAAAAGTTATTTTTGTTGAAATTTATTGGGATAAAATGTGGCTCATGCCCCGATTCGCTCACTGCTTACTAAGTTTCTATTGTTTTATTTGTTCTTTTATAATTGTTTTGTACCTATTAAAATTATAATTTTTCTTTATTACTCCAACATATATGTAAAATCTCGCAACTTGAAATAACTAGGAAAGAGTTAATAATTGGAAATAGCCATTTTTGGAAAGAATATAAAAAATTGGAAATTTGTTAAGTATGTTAAGTTGAATTTTTGGTCAACTTCAAACGACCATAACTCCTTGTTCAAGATGACTTAGGTGTGTTTCCAGATATCGTAGGAAATATCTTGGAATGATCTTTCCAACGCCGCCGAGTTTGCGCGATTCCGAGTTCGTATGAGTGAAATATGCCCTTCGGAAATTGTGTTGTCCGAATAAGGAAAGTCCAATCCGGATTTTTAAAGGGTAGTTTGGTCTTTTCCCTACCCAATTAATTTAATTCGTTGTAGTGAAATAGTTAAGGGTAAAATCAGAATTTGGTCAGTTTAGAAAAAGTTGAAGTTCACGCTAGGGCTTGGAGAAAGGAGAAAAGAGGAGAAAGAGAAGAAAAGTTCAAAGTTCATCGATTTCTTGGAGATTTTCGTGTGGATTTCGCCAAGGATTTAATCCTACAAGGTATGTGAGGCTTTCATAACATTGGGTTTGTTCACTAACATGCCAAACATGTTTATTTCAGCATGAATTCATCCTAAAAGAGTTTGAAAGTTGATGTTCTTGATATATATTCTTGAATTTGATATTCTTCTTTAGTTGGGCTGAAATTGAGACGTTTCTGAGATCGTTACGCAAATTATTGAGTTGGTTGGAGTTAGGTTCTTAGGTACATTTTTTAGGTATCTGTATCTAATAAGAATTTGGGGAAAAGAATCGAGTTTTGGGGAATTAGGGCTCGAAAATAAAGAAGAAATTTAGTCGGGCAAATCTGGGTACTGGCTCTGCGTCGCGGACCTGCTCCCTAGATTTGGGAAAAGTCACTTCATGTCGCGGAGCGGTCACAGACCGTTCTGCCTCAAAAAGTATTTTCATGACCAAAATTTAAATACATCTCCGCGTCGCGGACTAACCTTAGACAGTGAGTTTTTTTTTATCTTTTCTCATGTTTAGCTATCTAAAAACACTCCTAAACATCATGAGATCTTTCCTATCACAAATCACAATCCTTGAATCCATTATTCAATTCAAGGAAAGTTAAGAGTCAAGTTTAGAAGTTAAGAAGCAAGTCAAGAGAAGTTCATTAAAGTTTTTCAAAAGACTTGTACAAAACGTTTTAACTTTGTTTTAAGACTTAAGTTTTGAGTTAAACAAAGAGTAAAGATTTTAGTTCATTTCTCAAAAAGCTATAAGGGAACTAAGTATTCCCAAGAGTTTAAAATGTTTTCACATTTGAACAAGAAAGGGAACATCGATTCCAAGAGAGCTTTTAAGCTAAGTTTTGAGTAATTATCTCAAACCAAAGAAAGAAATTTGTTTTAAAAACATATGAGCTAAGTATATTTTGGGAGTAGTATTGAGCAACGATATGGGGATGCGAGTTCATATTAACTCAAGTCTCCATAAACCATGTAGCCATTATGGGTAGTAAAGAATCATACTTTTTAGATCACTCCTTAAGATGCATTTAGCATAGACTAGTGGATCCACTTAGTTAAGCGTTCTATATGAAGGAAAAGTATAGGACAGTTCTGGCAGCGTGGACAAGACGTTGTATCACCACTTAGGCTCATAGTGGTTGTTATCGGTTAGAGAAACTCCCACAGAAACTATTACTTTATTACACGAGTAAAGTTGACTTTGTAATTGCATTTCTTTAACGAACTAAGTTGTTTTCTACTGTTTTAATAGCTTTCTATATATTGCATGTGTCTTATTGCTTTATATTGACTTAACTTATTCAGGAGTTGAGTAAAGCCAAGGTAAGTGTTCCTTTCATATCCTTTTCAAGCTTAAGTTGTGTTTAGAATTCCAAATCACATACTCATACATTTAATGTACTGATGCAAGTTGGCCTGCATTGTCTTATGATGCAGACGCAGGTAACCAGGATTAGCATCCAGTGCCTCGTTGATCAAGTTCATGATTCATAGTCAGTTGGTGAGCTTCCTTGCTTTTTGGAGGGCACCTTTTTATCATTTGCTTTCTAGTTTTAAGTTTTTAGGATGATCGGGGGTCCTGTCCCGACATTCCTCTTTGTTTTAGCGGCTTCATAGATAGTTAGTAGTTCAGTTGTCTTTACATTACCATTTCATATGTTAAGACTTGAATTGCCATTTCGGCCAAGTTGAATGTTTGCCTTTTCAAGCATTCTCAGTATTTTATTATTCAAGTGAGTTCAGTGCTAGTGATCATTATAAATATGCATAGAGTCTTCCGCTGGGTAAGTAAGCCAGGCGAAGGGTTTGTTTGGGGCCAGCAATGGTTCTCGACTGCTAGCCACGTCCGGGGTGTAGGCTCGAGGTCTGACAAACTTGGTATCAGAGGCCAGAGTTCAATAGTCCTAGGGAGTATATGAAGCCATGTCTGTAGAGTCCTAGTTATCGGTGTTAAGCGTGTCACATCTATAATTAGGAGGCTGCAACACCTAGGAAAATTTTCTCACTTCTTTGACACTCATTTCGTGCGTTAAAGTTTGATCTCTAAAAAGTTTCCTTCTAATTCGTGCTTGCGCGTGTTTTCAGATAATCATGCCTCCACGAAGAGCTGTCAAAGGTTATCCTGCTAGGTGTAACGTTGAGAAGCAAGGGCTACCTAATGCACCTGAAGTGCAATCCCAAGGAGAAGTTACCAATGTTGAGTTCCATGAGGGTATCCAGATGTTGACCCAAGCTGTGACTAACCAGGTTGGGCAACAAAGAGGAGCTAGACAGGAAGTGACTGATACTTTGAGGATCCGAGAGTTCTTGAGGATGAATCCTCCAAGTTTCACGGGTTCAAGCACTACTGAGGATCCAGAGAGTTTTGTTAAGGAACTGAAGAAGGTATTTGAGGTTATGCATGTTGCTGATACTAAGCGAGTTGAACTAGATGCATATCAACTGACGAATGTTTCTAGGACTTGGTTTGACCAGTGGAAAGAGCAGAGCTGAGGATGCACCACCTGCGAGTTGGGCATGTTTTGTGGAGGCCTTCTTGGGGCGTTTCTTCCCCCGAGAACTGAAAGAGGCTAAGGTAGGAGAATTTCTTACTCTTAAGCTGGATTCTTTGAGTGTTCATGAGTATGGGATGAAGTTCACCCAACTATCCCGATATGCTCCGGAGATGGTTGCGGACATGAGGAGTAAAATGAATTTGTTTGTTGTTGGGTTGTCCTGTCTATCAATAAAAGAGGGCAGGGAAGCTATGTTAATTGGGGACATGGATATATCAAGGTTGATGGTCTATGTGCAACAGTTTGAGGAAGAGAAACTGAGTGATAGGGAAGAATTTAGAAATAAGAAAGCTAAGACAGGGAATGAGTCTGGGCAACAGAAAGGTAATGTGAACCATTCGTCTTTTCAGCAAAAGCAAAAAGGACATGCTCCATCATCTGGTCGTGCACCTGCACCCAGAAACAAATGTGAGTATAATGGTCAGAATTCGCAGAACTTCACAGCTAAACCAGGAGAGTCTCAGGGTAGTGTGGCACAAGGAGGTAATTGGGCTCCTGCATGTGCTAGGTGTGGTAGAACCCACCCATGTAAGTGTCGTGATGGCTAGTCAGGTTGTGTCAAGTGTCAACAAGAGGGTCACTTCATGAAAGAGTGCCCTAAGAACAGGCAAGGTAGTGGAAATCAGGTCAATAAATCCCAATCTTCACCAGTTGCACCACCAGAGAGGGCTGCACCTAGAGGAGTTACATCCGGTACTGGTGGAGGAGCAAACCGCCTCTATGCAATCACTAGTCGTCATGAGCAAGAGAACTCTCCAAATGTTGTTACTGGTATGATCAAAATCCTTACTTTTGATGTTTATGCCTTTCTAGACCCAGGAGCAAGTTTATCTTTTGTAACCCCTTATGTTGCAAATAAGTTTGATGTTCTTCCTGAGAAACTCTGTGAACCCTTTTGTGTTTCTACACATGTTGGGGAGTCTATTCTAGCTGAGCGAGTTTATCGTGATTGTGTCATTTCCATCAATCACAAAGACACCATGGCTGATTTAATTGAGTTAGATATGGTAGATTTTGACTTCATTCTAGGTATGGACTGGCTTCATGTCTGTTATGCCTCCATTGATTGTAGAACTCGTGTTGTCAAGTTCCAAATTCCTAATGAGCTAGTCTTAAAGTGGAAAAGTAGTTCAGCAGGGCCTAACGCTCGTTTCATTTCATACCTTAAGGCAAGAAAGTTAGTTTCTAAGGGTTGTGTCTATCACTTGGTCCGAGTTAATGACTCTAGTGTTGAGATACCTCCCATTCAGTTAGTTCCTATAGTTAAAGAGTTTCCAGAAGTCTTTCCAGATGATCTACCCGAAGTCCCTCCTGAGAGAGAGATAGACTTCGGTATAGATGTTCTTCCAGATACTCGTCCTATCTCTATTCCTCCATTTATGAAGGCACCTGCAGAGTTGAAAGAACTTAAAGAACAGTTAAAAGATTTGCTAGATAAGGGTTTTATTCGACCAAGTGTCTCACCTTGGGGCGCTCCGGTCTTATTTGTGAGAAAGAAAGATGGTTCTCTTAGGATGTGTATAGATTACCGCCAATTGAACAAGGTTACCATCAAGAATAAGTATCCTCTTCCTAGAATTGATGATATGTTCGATCAGCTTCAGGGTGCTCTTTGTTTTTTGAAAATAAACCTCAGATCTGGCTACCATCAGTTGAAGGTAAGGGAATGTGATATTCCCAAGATAGCTTTCATGACCTGTTATGGTCATTATGAGTTTCTGGTCATGTCGTTCGGTTTAACTAATGCACCTACAACGTTCATGGACCTTATGAATAGAGTTTTCAAACCTATTTAGATATGTTTGTTATTGTCTTCATTGATAACATACTAATCTATTCAAGGAATGAAGAAGATCATGCTAGCCATCTTAGAATAGTTCTTCAGACTTTGAAAGATAATGAGTTATATGCTAAGTTCTCTAAATGTGAGTTTTGGCTTGAGTCGGTGGCGTTCTTGGGCCACATAGTTTTTGGTGATGGAATTAGAGTTGATACCCAAAAGATAGAGGCAGTGCAGAATTGGCCTAGACCTACATCTCCAACTGATATTAGGAGTTTCTTGGGTTTGGTTGGCTATTATAGAAGGTTTGTAGAGGGGCTCTCATCCATTTCGTCTCCTTTGACCAAGTTGACTTAGAAAATAGTGAAGTTTCAATGGTCTGAAGCTTGTGAGAAAAGCTTTCAGGAATTGAAAAGGAGGTTGGCTACTGCCCAGTGTTAACTTTACCACAGGGTACTCAAGGTTTTGTGGTGTACTACGATGCATCTAGAGTTAGTTTGGGTTGCGTGCTAATGCAGAATGACAAAGTTATAGCTTATTCCTCCAGACAGTTGAAAGTTCACGAGAAGAATTACCCGACCCATGACTTTGAGTTGGCTGCTGCAGTATTTACTTTGAAGATATGGCGTCATTATTTGTATGGTGTTCATGTTGATGTATTCACTGATCACACGATTCTTCAGTATGTATTCACTCAGAAAGAGCTTAATTTCAGACAAAGGAGGTGGTTAGAATTACTCAAGGATTATGACATGAGTATTCTTTACCACCCAGGTAAGGCTAATGTTGTTTCTGATGCATTGAGTAGGTTGTCTATGGGTAGTACCGCCCATGCTGAGGAAGAAAAGAGAGAATTAGCGAAAGATGTGCATAGACTTGCACGCATAGGAGTCCGACTGATGGATTCCATAGAAGGAGGAGTAGTGGTGATGAATGAGGCTGAATCTTCATTAGTGTCAGAAGTGAAAGAAAAGAAAGACCAAGATCCTATTTTGCTTGAATTGAAGGCAAATGTTCATAACAAAAAAGCATTAGCTTTTGAACATGGGGGAGATGGCGTATTGAGATATCAAGGTAGATTGTGTGTACCAATGGTGGATGGAGTCCAAAAGAGGATCATGGAGGAATCTCATAGCTCCAGATATTTCATTCATCTGGGTTCCACAAAGATGTATCGTGATTTGAGAGAGGTGTATTGGTGGAATATCATGAAGAAGGGCATTGCAGAATTTGTAGCTAAGTGTCCAAATTGCCAACAAGTTAAAGTGGAGCATCAAAGGCCCAGTGGTTTGGCTCAGAATATAGAACTTCCGGAATGGAATTGGAAGATGATAAACATGGATTTCATCACAAGTTTTCCAAGGTCGCGTAGGCAACATGATTCTATATGGGTCATTGCGGATCGAATGGCCAAATCAGCCCACTTTTTGCCGGTAAAGACTACCCATTCAGAAGAAGATTATGCTAGGTTATATATTCAGGAGGTGGTAAGACTTCATGGAGTCCCTGTTTCGATTATATCAGATACGAGTGGCAATGTACTACACAGTTTTGGAAGTCATTCCAAAAAGGCTTGGGTTCAAAGGTGAACTTAAGCACTGCCTTTCATCCTCAGACAGATGGGCAAGCAGAGCGCACTATTCAGGCCTTGGAGGATATGTTGAGGGCTCGTGTGATTGATTTCAAAGGTAATTAGGATGATCACCTACCTCTTATTGAGTTTCCTTACAACAATAGTTATCACTCGAGCATTTAAATGGCTCCTTCTGAAGCTCTTTATGGGAGAAGGTGCAGATATCCTATTAGATGGTTTGAAGTTGGTGAAGCAGGGTTGATAGGACAAGATCTAGTTCATTAAGCCGTGGAGAAGGAGAAAGTGATTCAAGAGAGGTTGAAGATGGTGCAGAGTCGTCAGAAATCCTACACTGATGTTAGGAGAAGAGGGCTAGAGTTTGAAGTTGATGATTGGGTGTATTTAAAGGTTTCACCCATGAAGGGTGTTATGAGATTTGGTAAGAAGGGGAATCTTAGTGCCCGGTATATTGGCCCTTATAGAATATCTAAGAGGATTGGCAATGTAGCTTATGAGTTGGAGCTACCACACGAGTTAGCAGTGGTTCATCCGGTATTTCATGTCTCCATGTTGAAGAAGTGCATGGGCGATCCTTTATTGATCATACCAACTGAAGATATTGGGATCAAGGATAGCCTATCTTATGAAGAGAATCCGGTTCAGATTCTAGATCGTCAAGTTTTCAAGTTGAGAACAAAAGAGGTAGCATTAGTCAAAGTCCTTTCGAGGAACCAATTTGTTGAGGAAGATACTTGGGAAGCTGAGGAGGATATGAAGAAGAAATATCCACATCTTTTAGAATCCGGACAAAATGCAGACCAAGGTACTAATTCTCTTCTTAGTACTCTTTCATTTTTAAGTTAGCATGTTATAATTGCATTGCTTGTTGGGTGTTGAGCTGAATGATAGATGTTACACCCTTATCCTAGTAAGAGCAATCTCATTCGAGGATGAATGTTCCCAAGGGGGAGATATTGTAAGATATCGTAACTTGAAATAACTAGGAAAGAGTTAATAATTGGAAATATCCATTTTTGGAAAGAACATAAAAATCTGGAAATTTGGTAAGTATGTTAAGTTCAGTTTTTGGTCAACTTCAAACAAACATAACTCCTAGATCAGGATGATTTAGTTGTGTTTCCAGATATAGTAGGAAATATCTTGGAATTATCTTTCCAACGCTGTCGAGTTTACGCGATTCTGAGCTCGTATGAGTGAGATATGCCCTTTGGAAGTTGGGTTGTTCAAATGAGGAAAGTCCAATCCGGATTTTTAAAGGGTAGTTTGGTCTTTTCCTTACCCAATTAATTTAATTCGTTGTAGTGAAATAGTTAAGGGTAAAATCAGAATTTGGTCAGTTTAGAAAAAGTTGAAGTTCACGCTAGGGCTTGGAGAAAGGAGAAAAGAGGAGAAAGAGAAGAAAAGTTCAAAGTTCATCGATTTCTTGGAGATTTTCTTGTGGATTTCGCCAAGGATTTAATCCTACAAGGTATGTGAGGCTTTCATAACATTGGGTTTGTTCACTAACATGCCAAACATGTTTATTTCAACATGAATTCATCCTAAAAGAGTTTGGAAGTTGATGTTCTTGATATGTATTCTTGAATTTGATATTCTTCTTTAGTTGGGCTGAAATTGAGACGTTTCTGAGATCGTTAAGTCAAATTATTGAGTTGGTTGGAAATAGGTTCTTAGGTACATTTTTTAGGTATCTGTATTTAATAAGAATTTGGGAAAAAGAATTGAGTTTTGGCGAATTGGGGCTCGAAAACAAAGAAGAAATTTAGTCGGGAAAATCTGGGTACTGGCTCTGCGTCGCGGACCTGCTCCCTAGATTTGGGAAAAGTCACTTCACGTCGCGGAGCGGTCACAGACCGTTCTGCCTCAAAAAGTATTTTCGTGACCAAAATTTAAATACATCTCCGCGTCGCGGACCTAACCTCAGACAGTGAGTTTTTGATCTTTTCTCATGTTTAGCTATCTAAAAACACTCCTAAACATCATGAGATCTTTCCTATCACAAATCACAATCCTTGAATCCATAATTCAATTCAAGGAAAGTTAAGAGTCAAGTTTAGAAGTTAAGAAGCAAGTCAAGAGAAGTTCATTAAAGTTTTTCAAAAGACTTTCACAAAAAGTTTTAACTTTGTTTTAAGACTTAAGTTTTGAGTTAAGCAAAGAGTAAATATTTGAGTTCATTTATCAAAAAGCTATAAGGGAACTAAGTATTCCCAAGAGTTTAAAATGTTTTCACATTTGAACAAGAAAGGGAACATCGATTCCAAGAGATCTTTTAAGCTAAGTTTTGAGTAATTATCTCAAACCAAAGAAAGAAGTTTGTATTAAAAACATATGAGCTAAGTATATTTTGGGAGTAGTATTGAGCACCGATATGGGGATGCGAGTTCATATTAACTCAAGTCTCCATAAACCATGTAGCCATTATGGGTAGTGAAGGATCATACTTTTTAGATCACTCCTTAAGATGCTTTTAGCATAGACTAGTGGATCCACTTAGTTAAGCGTTCTATATGATGGCAAAGTGTAGGACAGTTCTGGCAGCGTGGGCAAGACGATGTATCACCACTTAGGCTCATATTAGTGGTTGTCAGTTAGAGAAACTCCCACATACACTATATTACTTTATTATATGAGTAAAGTTTAGTTTTATATTGCATTTCTTTAACGAACTAAGTTGTTTTCTACTTTTTTAAAAGCTTTCTATATATTGCATATGTCTTATTGCTTTATATTGAGTTAAGTTATTCAGGAGTTGAGTAAAGCCAAGGTAAGTGTTCCTCTCAGATCTTTTTCAAGCTTAAGTTGTGTTTAACATTCAAACCTGCATACTTGTACATTCAATGTAGTGATGCCAGTTGGCCTACATTGTCTTATGATGCAGACGTAGGTAACCAGGATCATCATCCAGCGCCTCGTTGATCAGGTTCACCATTCAGAGGCAGTTGGTGAGCCTCATTGCTTTCAGGAGGGCTCTTTTTATCATTTGCTTTCTAGTTTTTAGTTGTTAGGATGATCGGGGGTCCTTTCCCGACATCCCTCTTTGTTTTGGAGGCTTCATAGACAGTTAGTAGTTCAGTTGTCTTTACATTACCATTTCATATGTTAAGACTTGAGTTTCCATTTTGGCCAAGTTGAATGTTTGACTTTTTAAGCATTCTCAGTATTTTAGTATTCAAGTGAGTTCAGTGCTATTGATCATTATAAATATGCATAGAGTGTTCCACTGAATAAGTAAGTCAGGCAAGGGTTCACTTGAGGCCAGCAATGGTTCTCGAGTGCCAGCCACGTCTGGGGTGTAAGCTCAGGGCGTCACAATATAACATATCAAATAAGAAAAAAATTGTTTAAAACAAGATAACTCATGGGTCAATCTAGCTAAGATATTAGTGTAACTTTGTATGGCTTGGATCGAAATGGACAGAGCCGATAAATAGATGGATTATACAAAACCGGGACGAATTGTACTAGTAATAATTAAATAGGCTAACTTTGTCACTATAGTAAGGGATCTATCTATAACCCATAACATATGCATTATTAATAATAACATTGTATTATCTTGTCTAATAATGTACTAACTCAAAATGTTAAAATGAACAAAAAAAATATATACCTCACATATGATAATAAATGAGTATCAAGGTAAAAATGTTGGGCTAGATGAAGCAAAGGATTAAAACGATATAGAACAATATTAGTTTTGAATCGAACTATTGGAAATATGTTTTATATTAAATCCACATAGCGATGCATATTTGAAACAAGGAGCATTTTAAAAGTACTATATTTCACTTCATCAATGTTTGAATGTCGTTTTAATAAGACAACTGATTAGTAGTAGTTAAATCCTCCTAGCATATTATTTTGAACTCTTCTAGCATATATGGATGGTCTTTGAGAAGTACGACAACCTACACATAAAAACATAATACTTATAAACAAGAACACGAGGATTGTCCATAATATCTATGTACGCAAATTATAAATATTTATGACCTTATCATACACATCTTTGGCGTTGGTGCACACATTTTTAAATATGGAAAAATATATATGAGATATTTGTAATTTTCTATCCGTTCCTGCAAGAAGTTATGTGGCCATAAGTTAAGAGTAAAGTTTTTTAATGAATAAAAAGGTAGGCCTTTTATTATTAAAATCATAAGGTAACATAATTGTAACCTTTGATTTTTTCGGAATACTGAGTGCTTGTTCCATGAAATATGTTTTCTCAGCTTCATCATTCATGATTATTTCATAGCCGTTGGGCAACAAAGGATTTAAACAAAGGAGTTAACTCGGATTTCCTTTAAATAAATCTTTCACTTTTTCTATGACACCGACGGAATCAATTATGTGAGAAATATCAAAGACTTAGTTCCACATAAACCATCAAATTAGAATAGAATTTAATGACAATTCAAAATAGGCAAATTGTGGTAAAAAATGTTTTCTCTTAAAGTCCATCATAACAACAAGGAACGTGATATACTTCTCCCTTTAATTTGGAAACTTGTCCTTAACATGGTCAAATAAGAGAATGCCTTGTCAAGTCTCATTTTTGGCTTACTAGCACCAACTCTCTCAACACCGTTATCACCATTTATATTACCCATACCACTTCCAAAAAGTTGTGATTGACTGTGACACATAGAACCATAGCTAAAAGTTAGCAGTAAAATTTATTTGTCCAATATATTAATATAGAGTTGTGTTATACTCTCATCCACTATAAATCTATGCTTATATTGGGATAAAATAATTTTTTATATAGTTCATTCAAAATCGACAAATCCTTTAATATGATACAACCAAAGAAATAGTGGTATTGTTGATATGCTTTTGCCTTTAGCCTAATAAAGAATTATCTGAAAAATAAAATTCAATCTAGACCGACCCTAACATACGCAACGTATGTAAAAATTCCGTCTCTATCTTTAGGTTTGCTTGATAATTCATAGTAAAAGATAAAAAAAATGATTTTAAATACTCAAAACTGTTGAAATATGGAGAAAAATTGCATCTAACATGTCATGATCACTAAGATACGCAAACCATACATCATACAAATTAAAGATAACTAATTTATCAATAATTCATCTAAGAAATTTATGTACTTAGAAAATCAACCTAGAAAAAAATGAACAGGAGGCAAACATCTTAGGAGTATCTATGGGAAAAACCAAATGGAGAGTCATCTCTCGATCGCTTCATGCTGCAAAAATAGAATAACAAAAATAAGTTTTACAATAAAAAAATAAGCAAGAGACGCTCCATTTTTTAAATGAACTCACCTTTTGAGATAAGTATGTAAAATCAAAAGTCTCAAAAGATCTATAAATAAAAAATAGATTTGAATCAATTGTTTAGATCAAAGAATATTAAAAAATATTTAATTTTTCATTTCATTTGTCTCTATCTTTTTCCTTTCTCCCTCCTTTTTGACTCAGAAGAACTACAACACACACAAGTTTGAGAAATAAATAGGTAAATGAGAAAGAAGTGAGGCAAAACAATTAATTGGAAAAAAAATATTGCTGTTGTTTATCTTATGTATTTCTAATATCATGCACGTTTATAAATTGTATCAATAAAATTTGGTGAATATTCATAAAAGCTAAAATGAATTTAAATGAGCTTCGAATAAGTAATAAGTGTGCACATTTTCAAATTCTGCTAGATTTTTCCACATCAGTCTAGATTAAAATAAATGACAATTATGAGAATTCCACAACACATTGTTAGTCTTTTCTGTAGAATTTTGAGTTTATTAATAAATTTGTAATTAATGGAATTCACCTTATCTTTTTGAAACAAGTGTAGGCCAATTATTTTCTCACAAAAGCCTAAGACAATGTTGGATATTTAATGTTTATAAATACACTTCAATTTTTGCAAAGAGGAATTAGTTTACATAATATTTTATGAACTAATAACTCTATAATGTTGAACTAGATGATTTAATGAGGGTCATTTAAATGATTTTACCAAATGAAATGGAATACTTTGGCTAAGGGATAAATTTACCGTCATTTCAATCTATTTCAAATGGAAAGAAGGTTATGCAATCACATTTCTTCTAACTAAATTTTATGTGATCTACATTGCTACTCTCCTCAAGATTACTTAGGTAGGTATATCTACCAAATGGGTCAGTTATGATAACTTTTTTTGAATAATTTAATAAATAGATGTAGCACCTCGGTCCTACAAAGCGCTAAATTTAGAAAGAGCTAAATTGCGATTGGTACAAGTTACTCTTATATTGTGAGTTTTGGGTCAACTTCAAATGACCATATCATTGATGCAGAAGATGAGTTAGAGGGACCATAAGGTATCAAATTGATGGTCGTTAAGTCCTCTTTCCAACACCACCGAGTTTGCTAAATTCTGAGTTCGAATGAAGAATATATGGTTGTTTGAGTACAACCTGTCTAGTTAATGTACTTCATTCATTTAAAAGAGGGATATTTTGGTCTTTTCCTTAGCCCACTAGGCCTACACATTTTTCTCACCCAATTAGGGGTCAAAGATGATTAAAATCAGTTTTCACTCAAGTCTAAAACGTTTGAAAGGTTAGAGCAAAGTTCAAGAGGAGAAAAAGGGAGAAAGCTTCAAGTGTTCTTCGAGTTTTGAAGATTGTTGCCAAGAACTTGGTTCTTTCAAGGTATGTAAGTTTTCATTGTAATGGGTTTGATCACCCTCACGCCAATCATGAGTTTTAAATTTCGAATTCATCCATGAGATTGAGTATATTGAGTTCTTGATTGAGTTCTTTGAAGTTTTGTGCTTCATTCTTTGATAATGGAGTTTTGTTGAGTTCTTGAGGTGAGGAACTTGTGAATGAGGGTTGTTCCTTGAGGGTTTTTGAGTAGATTTTCATTTAATTGTGTTGGGTTAATGAATCTAAGGGATTTTGGAAGAAATCAATTGATTCCAGGTGAATTTGGATAAAAAATCGAGAACAAAAATTCATCATAATATTCTGGTAAAGGGCTACGGCGGCGTACCCTTGATGCGCCAGGAGGGTTGGCACCTTGCTCGTACAGTGCACCATAAACTAGCCCTAGTAAATGGAGGTCTGGCACCGTGGGCCAAGGATACGCCAGGAGCGTCAATCCACCTTCCTTCCGTTCTACGGTTCGTACTTGTTCCTTTGAGTCGAGCTTTCATTCCCTTCTTAATCCTAATTATCTAAACCTTCATAAATCATTGAGATATCCTACATATATTCTAATCATGTCTCTTAATTTCACTTTTCAAATTAAATTAAAGATTAAGAATAAAGTACGGGAGTCTTTTGAGTCCTTTTGAAAAGTCTTCTACAATTATTTATTTCTTGTTTTAAGACTTGAGTAATTGAGTATGAGGATTAGTAGAGTTGAGTTCATTATTTAAATTGAGTATGAGGGGACTAAGTATTCCCAAGTATGTAACACTTTTACATCTAAAATGAGAGAAACACTGCTTTCTTAATTAGTTTATGAGGAGTTTTAAGCATCATCTCTTTAACAGAAATCTTTTGAGTAATTATCTCAAATTGAGGAGGATTTATATTTTCTTAAAAACATATGAGCATGAGGTATATATATATTATTGAGGGTATTATTGAGCACCGATATGGGGATGAGTTAAGACAACTCAAAATCCTCATAAACCATATATGCCAACATGGGTAAAGGGTCATACTTTTTAGATGATTCCGTATTCCTTTTAAGCATAGCTTAGTGGATCCACTTAGTTGAGGATGTCCTATACTCCGTCAAGGTATAACACAATTCTGGCAGCGTGGGCGAGACGTTGTATCATCACGTAGGTCATAGTGATGGTTGCCGATTAGAGAATCTCCCAAATAAGAGTAAATAGTTTATTATTGTATATTTTTATATACATTGAGTTATTATCTATTGTTTTAAATACTTTATATAAATTGCATCTTTATTGTTGCTTTCATATTGAGTTGAGTATCCTTGAGTATCCTTGAGTTGAGACGAATTGAGTATGTTTCTGTTCTATCAGTTCAAGCCTATATTTATGCTTCAAAGTTCCCCGTACATGCTCGTACATTCAATGAACTAACTCCATTTGGCTTACATCTTTTTATGATGCATATACAGGTATTCATGGTAGTCAACATGCTCTCTGTTGATATCCCTTGCAGCCCTAGTTAGCTTCTGTGAGCCTCCTTGATTCTGGAGTGTTCCACTTTTAATTTCAGTCTTATTAAGATGTGGTGGATCTTGTCCCGACATCTATCATAGTTAATAGAGGCTTCATACATAGTAGTATTTTGATGAGTCTTTTCCATTTCCATTGCTAATTTTTAAGACTTGAGTTTCCTTTTATGGCTAGCTAAATACTTTAAATAATCTAAGTTATTTATCTTGAGACATTTGACTTAATCTTTGCAAATTGAGGTCATATATTGTTGAGTAAGTCTTCCGCTGAGTATTGAGCCAGGCCAAGGGATTGCTTGGGGACTAGCAATGGTTTTCGAGTGTCGGCCATGTCCAGAATGTAGGCTCGGGGTGTGATAAACTTGGTATCAGAGCACATATTTCAGGAGTGCTAGGGTGTCTATGAAGTAGTGTCTGAAGATTCTTGGTTATCGGGGTGAAGCGCGCCACATCTATAATTAAGAGGCTACGACATTTAGGAAATATTTCACTTCTTGTATAAAAGTTCCTTTCTAATTCGTGCTTGCGCGTATCTTTCAGATAATGCATCCATGAAGAGCTATTTGAGGTCATCCTCCTAGGAGAAATGTTGATCCCTAGGATCAAGAGATACCCAATGCACCCGAAGTAGAACCCCAAGGAGAGGTCACTAATGCAGAGTTCTAGGATGCTATCCGGATGTTGAGTCACGTGGTGACAAACCAAGATGGTCAACAAATAGTGGTTCGATAGGATGTGGCTGATACATCCTAAATCTATGAGTTCTTAAGGATGAATCCTCTAGAATTCACAGGGTCAAATGTGAATGAGGATCTCGAGAATTTTATGAAGAAGCTGCAGAAAGTGTTTGAGGTTATGCATGTTGCTTATGTTAACCGAGTCGAGTAAGATGCATACTAGCTCAAGGGTGTTTTTAGGAGTTGGTACGACCATTGGAAGAAGAGCAGAGCTAAAGGAGAACCAATTGTGAGCTGGGTTTTGTTTTAAGGTGCCTTCATAGGGCGTTTCTTTCCCCGTGAGCTGGGAGAGGCAAAGGTAAGAGAATTTCTTACCCTTAAGCAGGAGTCCATGAGTGTGCATGAGTACAACCTCAGGTTCACTCAACTGTCCCGTTATGCTCTGGATATGGTTGCGGATATGAGTAACAAGATGAGCTTGTTTGTGTCTGGGTTGTATTGCTTGTTGAGTTAAGAGGGTAAGGAAGCTATGTTGATAGGGGAGATGGACATAGCAAGGCTTATAATCCATGTGGAACAGGTTGAGGAAGACAAGTTGAGAGATAGGGAATATTTCCACAACAAGAAGGGTAAGACAACATGTAATGAGTATGGCAGGTAATGCAAACCAGACATTTTCTCAACAAAGGCCAACTGGACCTGCTTCATCATCTGCTAGTGCACTTGCACCAAAGAACAAAGGTGAGTTCAAACATCAAGATTCATAGAACTTTAGAGCTAGACCTGCTCAATCTCAAGGTAGTGTGGCACAATGAGGCAACTGGGGTCCTACATATGTTAAGTGTGGTACGAACCACCCATGAGCGTGTCGTGATGGATCCACTGGTTGTTTCAAGTGTGGTCAGATAGGTCACTTCATGAGAGAGTTCCCTAAGAACAGGCAAAGTAATAGTAATGGGGGCAATAGAGCCTAATCTTCATCAGTGGCTCCAGTAGACACAACTGCACCTAGAGGAGCTACTTTAGGGACAAGCGGAGGAGCAAACGTCTATATGTAATCACCAATCACCAAGAACATGAGAATTCACTAGATGTTGTCACTGGTATGATTAAAGTCTTTACTTTTGAAATATATGTTGTTGATCCAGGTGCGAGTCTATCTTTTGTGTTTCCGTATATTGCTATACGATTTGATATCCTTCCCGAGTGACTTTTTGATCCCTTTAGTGTTTCCACACCTGTCAGTGAGTCTATTCTAGCTGAGAGAGTTTATCGTGATTGTACCATCTGTATCCATTACAAGGACACCATGACTGACTTAGTCGAGTTAGACATGGTGGACTTTGATGTTATTCTAGGTATGGACTAACTTCATGCCTGTTATACCTCAATTGATTATAGGGCTCAAGTAGTTAAGTTACAGTTTCCGAAGGAGCTAGTTATAGAGTAGAAGAGTAGTTCAACACTGCCTAATAGTCATTTTATTTCCTACCTTAATGCCAGAAAGCTAGTCTCTCAGGGGTTTATCTATCACTTAGTCCAAGTTAATGATTCTAGTGTTGAGACACCGCCTATTCAGTTAGTTCCAGTGGTGAGTGATTTTCCTGAGGTCTTTCTAGATTATCTTCCCGGAGTTCGTCCTAAGAGAGAAATAGACTTCATCATAGATATTCTTCCTGATACTCGACCTATCTCCATTACCCCCCATATAGAATGGATCCAGCTGAGTTGAAAGAGTTAAAAAGGCATTTGAAAGACCTTCTTGGGGAGTTTCGGTTTTATTTGAGAGGAAGAAAGATGGTTCTCTTAGGATGTGTATTGATTACCATGAATTTAACAAGGTTACCATAAAAAATAAGTATCCTCTTCCGGGAATTGATGATTTTCCGATCAACTTCAGGGTGCCACATGCAACGTACATGGATCATATGAATAGATTAGTTAAGCCATAAGTTGACATGTTTTTTATCGTTATTATTGATGACATTCTAATTTATTCGAGGAATACAGAGAATCATGCTAGTCATCTTAGAGTAGTTCTTCAAACTCTCAAAGATAGAGAGTTGTGTGCCAAATTTTCCAAATGTGAGTTTTGGCTTGAGTTCGTGGAATTCTTAAGCCACATTGTTTCTGGTGAAGTGAACCGACTTGACACTTTGAAGATTGAAGAAGTGTAGAAATGACCTAGACCCACGTCTCCAACATATATAAGGAGTTTCTTGGGATTGGTTGGTTACTATAGGAGGTTTGTCGAGGGGTTTTCATAAATTTCGTCCCTGTTGACAAAGTATACTCAGAAGATAGTGAAGTTTCAATGGTCTGAAGATTCTGAGAAAAGCTTTTAGGAATTGAAATACCGGTTAACTACTGCCCCAATATTGACCCTACCATAGGGTACACGAGGCTTTGTTGTGTACTGTGATCGCCCAAATTTGGAGTTGGGTGTTTATTGATGCAAAATGACAAAGTTATAAGCTATGCCTCCAAACAACTTAGGATTCACGAGAAGAATTACCTGACTCATGATTTAGAGTTTGCTGTCGTAGTGTTTTATTTGAAAATATGGCATCATTATATCTATGGTGTTCATGTAGATGTGTTCACTGATCACAAGAGTCTTCATATGTATTTAGTCAGAAAGAGATTAATCTCAGACAAATGAGGTGGTTAGAGTTACTCAAGGATTATGACATGAGTATTCTCTACCACCCAGGTAAGGATAATGTTGTTGGTGATGCTTTGAGCACGTTATCTATGAGTAGTGCTGCCCATTTTGAGGAAGGCAAGAAAGAATTAGCAAAAGATGTGCACAGACTTTCATGATTAGGAGTCTGGTTATTGGTTTCTAATGAAGGTGGAGTGGTGTTGATGAATGGGCCTGAATTATCACTATTGTATGAAGTGAAAGAGAAACAAGGCCAAGACCCTATTTTGCTTTAATTGAAGACAAATGTTCATAAGCAAAAAATGATGGCTTTTTAATAAGAGGGAGATGGTGTATTGAGATATCAATGTAGATTCTCTGTACCAAAAGTGGATGAACTCTAAGAGAGGATCAAAGAAGAAGCTCATAGTTCCAGATATTCATTCCATCCCGGTTCCACAAATATGTACTGTGACTTAAGAAAACTCTATTGGTGGAGTAGTATGAAGAGGTGTATTGCAGAGATAGTTGCCAAATGCCCGAATTGCAAACAAGTCAAGGTAGAGCACCAAAGTTCCATTGGTATGGCTCAGAACATAGATCTTCTTGAATGGAAGTATGAGAAGATAAATATGGATTTCACTACTGGGTTGTCGTGATCTCGCAGGCAGCATGATTCGATTTGGGTAATTGTAGATCGGATGCATAAATCAGCCAATTTCTTACTAGTAAAGACTACTTTTTTGGCAGAAGATTATGCCATATTATATATTCAAGAGATAGTAAGACTTAATCGAGTTCCCGTGTCCATCATTTTATATAAATATGTGTAATCCACCAAAAATTTTGGAAGTCTTTCTAGAAAGGTTTGGGTTCGAAGGTAAATTTGAGTACTACTTTCCATCCTCAGACCGAAGGTCATGCAGAGCACATAATTCAGACTTTAGATTTTATGTTGAGGGCTTGTGTGATCGATTTTAAAGGTAATTGGGATGATCACTCACCTCTCATAGAATTTGCGTACAATAATAGTTATCACTCTAGCATCCTGATAGCTCCCTATGAGGCTCTTTATGGGAGAAGATGTAGATCTCCTATGGGATGGTTTGAAGTTGGTGAAGCTTGGTTGATAAGACCAGACTTGGTTCATCAAGCTATGGATAAAGTGAAGATCATTCAAGGAAGGTCAAAAACAATGCAAAGTCGTCAGAAATCCTATACATATGTTAGGAGAAGAGACTTGGAGTTTGAGGTGGCTGACTGGGTTTACTTGAAGGTTTCACCCATGAAAGGTGTTATGAGATTTGGTATGAAGGGGAAGCTCAGTCCTCGGTATGTTGTTCATTATAGGATATCCAAGTGAATTGTCAATGTAGCTTATGAGTTGGATCTACCATCAGAGTTAGCAGCAGTCTATTTGGTATTTCACATTCCTATGTTGAAAATGTGTAGTGGCGATCCTTCACTTATTACACCTACAGAAAAAATTGGTATTAAGGACAACCTATTTTAGAAGGAGATACCCATTGAGATACTTGATCATCAGGTTTGCAAGTTTAGAACCAAAGAGGTTGTATCAGTCAAGGTCTTATGGAGGAATCAACTTGTTGAGGAAGCTACTTGGGAGGCTGAGGAGGATATGAAGAAGAGATACCCACATCTCTTTGCTTCCTGAGTAATTCCAGACCAAAGTAATCGCTTTTGTAAAACACTCTTTTAATTGATATGCTAAGTTGTGTTAAATTATATTGGGTGTAAGATGTTGCCACACTCATTTCTATTTAAAGTGATCTCATTTGAGGATGAATGTTCACAAAGGGAAGATATTTTAACACCTCGGTCCTAGAAAGAGCTAAATTTAGAAAGAACTAAATTAGAAAGAGCTAAAATGAGATTGGTACAAGTTACTCTTAAATTGTGAGTTTTGGGTCAACTTCAAACAACCATAACTTTAAGCACATGATGATTTAGAGGGCCCATAAGGTATCAAATTGAAGTTCATTGAGTCCTCTTTCCAACACCACCGAGTTTGCTAAATTTTGAGTTTGAATGAAAAAGATATGGTTATTTGAGTACAACCTGTCTAGTTAATGTAATTCATCCATTTTAAGGAGGGGTATTTTGGTCTTTTCCTTACCCCACTTGGCCTACACATTTTTCCCCACCCAATTAGGGGTCAAAGATGATTAAAATAAGTTTTCCTTCAAGTCTAAAACGTTTGAAAGGTTAGGGAAAAGTTCAAGAGGAGAAAAAGGGAGAAAGCTTCAAGCGTTCATCGAGCTTTAAGAATTTTTGCCAAGAACGTGGTTCTTTCGAGGTATGTAAGTTTTCATAGTGATGGGTTTGTTCACCCTCACGCCAATCATGAGTTTCAAGTTTCGAATTCATCAATGAGATTGAGTATATTAAGTTCTTGATTGAGTTCTTTGAGGTTTTGTGCTTCATTCTTTGATAATGGAGTTTTGTTGCGTTTTTGAGGTGAGGATCTTGCGCACGAGAGTTGTTCTTGAGCAGATTTGAGTAGATTTTTGTTTACTTGTGTTGGGTTAATGAATTTGTAACATCCCGCCTTAGAGAGACCTAAGTTTAGAAAGAACTAATTTAGAAAGAGCCAAACCTGAAATTTTTCAAGTTATGCTTATGTGTGAGTTTTGGATCAACTTCAAACAATCATAACTTTCAGTACATGATGAGTTAGGTGGCCCATAAGATATCAAATTAAAGGTCGTGGAATCCTCTTTCCAACGCCACCGAGTTTGCTAATTTTCGAGCTCGTATCAGGGAGATATGCCCGTTTGAAGTTAGCTTATCCAATTAAGGAAAGTTACCCGTAAATGTGAGGGTATTTTGGTCTTTTCCTTACCCAATCAGACTAAAATAGTTTTTATAAATATTTTGGAGTCAAATCTGATTTGGGTCAGTTTTTAAATCATAAACTACGCCTAGGGTTTTAGAGGAGAATTCAAGAAGAGGAAAAAAGGAGAAAAAGAAGAACGAACAAGGTTTTCCCAAATTGAGGATTTGTTTCGCCAAATCGAGGTAAGTGAGTTTTCATTTTGTTGGGTTTGTTCACCCACACGCAAATCATATTTTACATTATCGAATTTGTCCCTATAGATCGAGAAATTACGTTCTTGATGAGTTTCTTGAAGAGTTGTTATTTATTCTTGAATCTTGATATTTGGTTGAGTTCTTGAGGCGAATATTTTGTTAAGGGTTTGAGTAAATTGATGGTTCTTGAGTGAGTTTCTCTAAAAATATTCTGGGTTATAGGAATTCAAGATTTTTTACCGTAGAAATTTAGTGGATATGAGGTGAATCGGGTTTGGGAGAAGAAGAAAAGATCAGGAAAAAATTGGCGCCCAAGTCCACATCGCGGGCTTGCTTGCTTCCCAGAAAGAAATTTCTCTCTCCGCATCGCAGAGAGAATGAGGACTCCACTGCTTCAAAAATTATTTAACGACCAAATATTATAATTCATCTCCGCATCGTGAACATACTCTCCAAACAATGTTTCTCATGATTAACTATCTAAAAATCATTTAATCATCACGATATCCTTCATATCATAAATCATAACCTTGAATTCATAATTCAAATTCAAGGTAGAGTTAAGAGTCAAGTCTTGAAAGTTCTTTGAGTCATTTGAAGAAGTCTTTTACAAACCTTTTAAACTTGTTTTAAGACTTGAGCATTTGAGTTTGAGGAAATGTAAAGTTGAGTTCATTTTCCTTAAAATTATATATGAGAACTAAGTATTCCCGAGAGAAATGTTTTTACATTTAAAAGTTCTATGCTGCCTACAGTGACTTGGTGACTCAGAAGAAGAAGAAGGCTAGTGCCTTCAAGTCGGTGGACTTCGTAATGATCCGAGGGAGGAAATTCAGATTCAGTAATGATGATATCAACACTGTGTTTGAGAGGGGTATAAACTTCATACATGAATACTAGAGTATGATCACATCGAAGACTCTGGATAACCTCAAAGGTTGGCTAGCCCCATTAATTTAGGACACCACCCCGAGGTTGATTGAAGCCGGATCGCCTATAGATAAAAATGACTTTAATGTAGCTGCTAGATATTGGTTTGGATTCATCAGCAGCTCGATTATTCCTTCACAGAATGAGTCAATTCTTCGCCACCCAAATGTGGCCTGCCTTGGGTCTATCGTAGCCAGGAAACATCTAAACTTGGGGTTGATCATTGAGCAGGAGATGGCCCTTAGGGCCAAGCAGCGCTAGACGCCCTTGACCTTTCTGGTATTGATTACAAAGTTATGTCGTCTGGACGGAGTTCCACGTGATGAGAAGAGGGATGTCGAGGTTGCCCCCACATCTTCTACCGACATCCAGTGCATAGAAGCTGAGTACACATATGACGAGGCTAATAGGAGTAGAGCAGCTTCGATGGACATATCCCCAGAGGTTGATATTGATTCACTACCTGCAGAGGCAGTTATGCCTACTCCGGCCACTGGGTCTTTAGGTACTTCGAGCTCCATTCCTTCCGACATACGTAGCACTTCTGATGCTTCCCCGCCCCCTAGATATGCTGCTGGTACCACTGTCTCTAGGCCTCCGATCACCCAGGCCATGCTTCTCAAGATGGGTCACCTAGACCATTTTGCTGATGTGCCTCCTAGCTAAAGGATGCAATTCCCGAGTTTATTAAGAGAGCCCTTATTGCTGCACTGACGCCTCTCAGGGATTGTATTTAAGTCCTCTCAGTGAGAGTAGAGGTTTGTGAGCGAGGACAGGGTACTACCTATGCGGTGATAGCTTTGAAAGCCGATGTTTTTGAGCTGACGAAGGATGTGGATCATCTGAAGTCCAAAAACTTTACTTCACTATTTGGGATGGTGGAGATCCCATATGACCCAAGTGTTGATGTTCCAGCTTGTTCTGAGGTGCCTCCGGCTACTACCGGAGATGAGATAGATAGACCTCCCTGAGGGATACTTTGATGGTGAGCTGCAGTGGAGCCAAAGTTGATGAGACACCAAGAACTGATGGCCCGACAGATGGAGTGACTGAGATGCAGACTTCACCCCAGGCTTAGCCTGGCAGGATGACTTTTCCCCTCCCTCTGTTACTTTTGATACTCTATTTTTTATTTAGTTGCATTTGAAGACAATTGCATATTTTTTTGGGTGGAGTGAGGTATTTTCATACCTACCTCTCGTGATTATATTTTGCATATTGGTTATATTTTGATGATGTTTTTGTGGATTTTGAGCCGATTGTTTATATATATCTTGATTGTGGTATTATGGTTGTTCTTAGCTTGTGGCTCACTGTTTTGAATTGAAAGCGGTTTTTGAACCAATTTTAAGAAAAATTGTTGCCACCTCTTGTGTGTATGAATGTGGTTGTTCTTGTGAAAATTCGAGTGTCAATTGTGATCAATACCGGTGACTTGAATAGTGCATTTAATTGATCGAAATAAATGTGCGGCTACGATGAGGCAAACTAAGTTACATAGGCAATATGTGAACTTTTATCATCTCGTTGTGACTAACCGGTTATTGAATGAGTCTCTTGTAATAAACATTACACGCTAGCTAGAAAGTGTGAAGTCTTGTTTGATATTGGTACAAATGCCTTCTGTGGTTAGGTCGTCTGGAACATTGCATTTGATGACACCTACAACTTGCCCCGTTGGTCCGATTGATTGAGTGAAGTGAACAATTGAAATGATCTTAGGCATGATTTTTGAAAAGTGAACTTATTTGACCATACACCTCGTTTGTGGCAACCTTTGTGTTGTTTTGGAACCCATTGAGCCTATCCTTTTCTTGGAAGAAACTTGACCAACTTTGACCTCTTTATCCCATCACCTATAACCTTCATGAAGTTTTTGTGTGTTTGAATAGCCAACTTAGAACAAAATTATAAGTTGGGGGTGTAGTCAAAAAGAAGGAAAGTCAAGAAGTGTGAAAAATTCCCCCTATGTTGGACTGATTTGAAAAAGATGGAACCCATCCATATAAAAAAAAGAGAAAGACGAAAAGAAGAAGACTGAAAAATAACAAAAAATGTGAAATAAAGTGGTGAACATATGAAAAATGGGGTATCCGGTGATACATGTCTAGTTGAATAATGGGGTGGATTTTGAACATGTTTGAATATGAAGGAGAAGGAGAAAGAGTGATTTTAAGGCCATACTTCATGAAGGTAGAAGCCACTAAGCCTAAATGACCATACCTTTACACTCATCCCTGTTACAAGCCTTAAAAAGATGTTTGTGATCTTTATTGAGGTGAAACGAATGTTGATTGGAAAATAAGGGCAAGCCTATAGATGAAGTCATATATGTGTTCGTCTTTTTGAGTGTAAGAGTTGTGTGTGATTCCGGGACTTTAAATTGTCAAAGAATTTTGTGTGAATGTGGAATCATCTTTATTGTGAGGGAATTTGAGTACCTTTGTTGAGCTTGAACTTGCATTTGAAGCAAGTATTGCGAACTTGATCATCCTTGATAACGGTGTGTCATAATTTGAATCTTTGAGTGCACAATTGAGCATTGTATGTGTAGTTTGAACCTTTTATATGCGTACAGGTTGAGTCTTATGCAACACTATGTTTGACATCCCTATTGAAATACTGATCTTGAGTTTTACTTGAGGACAAGCAAAAGTTTAAGTTGGGGGTATTGATGAGTCCAATATTTGGTCTCATTTAGAGCATTTTTTTGATAGTTTTAGTGTCCTCAAATGCCTAATTCATGTTGTAAACTGATACTAAAGCATTGATTTTCAGGTATATGAGCTAAGGAGCAAGGCAATTATACTACTAGGCAAAAAGGAGCAAAACAAGCTGAAGAAGTGGAGAAAAGGAGATCCTGGTGATCGCCAAGACCACTTCGCGAACTGCCGAGTGGCTCTTCAGCTCGCTTAATGTTCCAGTGTGCCAGCCTTGAGGAAGAAACCAAGTTAGCGATAAGAATGGGCATTCAGTGAATTGTCGATCGATTCCGCGATAACAAAAAGGATCGCCCAATGTTACAAAACTTGAGATGCTGAGGACCTATGCAAAATAGCGATGAAAGTGAGCAAACGATGGATCGCCAAACCACTTGCTGAAGCGCGACTTATTCCGCCGAGTGGACTTTTGAACCAAAAATCAGAAAACTATAAATTGATTTTGAAAGGAATTTTTGAGGAGTTCTGACCAGGAGTTCTCTCCCATATATTGCAGTTCCCATTCTAGAGTAAAGTTTTTCTCTTAGTATAGACTTTGAGGATTTGAAGCAAAATTTTGAGGATTTGCAAGTTGGTTTCTAAATATCTTCAATTTGGACCATTGTAAAGACTTGAAAAAATTTACCCAGATCATGGCGAATATATTTGGTAATCATTTATCTATTCTTATGATGTGTGGCTAAAACCCTAATTCTTGGGGTGTGATTATGGGTTGAATTAGCTTATGGGTATTATTAATTACTAATTTAAATGCTATATTGAAGTGGGTTTAATCTTTAGCTGTGTTTTAATCTATGAATTGTAGTTGCAAATACAGTTCTAATTTTGAGTTCTTAGCTTGCTTGAGAGAGGTTTTTGAACCAATGATTTTGAATAATGGATTGTAGGTATTTGGTTGATATGGGTTCAGCTCGAGAGAGTGAATCCTAAACCTAATCCTACCCATCTTGCTCGATAGAGAGGATGTATTAAGGTAGTGGGTTGTTCTTATTTATTAAGCTTGTTAATGTTCGAGAGAAATCACTTGAAACGTGATAGTTGTTTGTGAGAAAACTATTTCAATCATAGTCCAGCCTACCCACTGATATTTAGCTCTCTATAAGTATTTTCAATTACCCATATAGAGAAATTTGCCTATAATCAATCACATCCTGCGAATTCCTCTTTATATTGTTATTTCCCCTTATTCGATTGCGTTGTAGATGCTAATTGCAAACTAAAACCCCCTATCTGATATTCATTGTCACCCCTTAGACTTGTTTACATGTATTTTTCGATAATTTCTATTACTATAGCTATTTAGACCATGTTTGTACTTCATACTTGAATTTGAACACGTACCGCTCCCTATGTGTTTGACCACAACTCTTTGTTGAGTTTTATACAGACTAACGATCGTTTGCACCTAGAATTGAATAAGGTTTGTGCTGGAAATGTTAAATCACGGGGTGCTACAATATCTCTCCCTTGGGAACAGTCGTCCTCGAATGAGATTACTCTTAGTAGGCTAAGGGTGTAACATCTAACATTCAGCCCAAACACCAAAAAATAAAAATATAAATACAACATGCCAACTTAAAATAAATGCCTAGAAAAGGATTAGTACCTTATTTTGGAATTTCTCCGTATTCTAAGAGATGTGGGTATCTCTTCCTCATATCCTACTCAGCTTCCCAAGTAGCTTCCTCAACAAACTGATTTCTCCACAGAACTTTGACTGATTCTACTTCCTTGGTTCTCAACTTGCGAACCTGACAATCTAGAATCTGCACAGGAATCTCCTAATAAGATAAGCTACCTTTAATACCAATATCTTCAGTAGGTATCATAAGTGAAGGATCGCCCATACATTTCTTCAACATGGAAATATGAAATACCGAATGAACCTCTGCTAACTCTTGGGGTAGCTCTAATTCGTAAGCTACATTGTCAATCCTCTTGGATATCCTGTAAGGACCAATATATAGAGGACTAAGATTTCCCTTCTTACCAAATCTCATAACACTCTTCATAGGTGAAACTTTCAAGTAAACCCAATCATCTACTTCAAACTCTAAGTCTATTCTCGTAACATCTGTATAGGATTTCTAACGACTCTGCGCTGTTTTCAATCTCTCTTAAATAACCTTTACCTTTTCAATAGCTTGATGAACTAAGTCTGGTCCTATCAACCCAACTTCACCAACCTTAAACCATCCGATAGGAGATCTGCATCTTCTTCCATAAAGAGTCTCACACAGAGCCATTTGGATCTAAAGTAGTAACTATTGTTATAACCAAACACAATGAGAGGTAGGTGATCATCCAAATTACCCTTGATATCAATCACACAAGCCCTCAACATATATTTTTAAGACTGAATAATGCGCTCTTCTTGACCATCAGTCCGAGGATGAAAAGCAGTACTCAAGTTCACCTTTGAACCCAAACCTTTCTGGAATAACTTCCAAAGTTGTGCTGTAAATTATGCACCTCTGTCTGAAATAATCAACACTGGAACTCCATGAAGTCTAACTACCTCTTGAAGATATAACTTGGAATAATCCTCTATTGAATGGCTAGTCTCTACTGGTAAGAAATTGGCAAATTTAGTCATTCAATGTACAATCACCCAAATGGAATAATGTTGCCTGCGAGACCGTGGTAAGCCTGTGATTAAATCCATATTGATCATCTCCAACTTCCATTCTGGAAGATCTAGATTCTGAGACATACCACCGGGCTTATGGTGCTCTACCTTAACTTGTTGGCAATTCAGACACTTAGCAACAAACTATGCAATGCCCTTCTTCATAGTACTCCACCAATAAACCTCTGTCAAATCACAATACATCTTTGTGGAACGCGGATGGATAGAATATCTAGAGCTATGAGCTTCCTCCATGATCCTCTCTTGAAGTTCATCCACCCTTGGCACACACAACCTACCTTGATACCTTAATACTCTGCCCCCCGTCCCTTGTTCAAAAGCCATTATTTTTGCCTATGAACATTTGCCTTCAATTCAAGCAAAATAGGATCTTGGTCTTGTTTCTCTTTCACGTCCGACACTAATGATGATCCAGCCCATTCATCACCACTACTTCTCATTCGGTGGAATCCATCGCTCGAACTCCTAATCATGATAGTCTGTGCACATCTTTAGCTAACTCTCTCTTTTCTTCCACAACATGGGCGGTACTACCCATAGACAACCTGCGCAATGCATCAGCAACCACATTAACCTTACCTGGGTGGTAAAGAATACTCATGTCATAAGCCTTGAATAACTCTAACCACCTCCTTTGTCTGATAGTAAGCTCTTTTTGAGTAAACACATACTGAAGACTCTTGTGATCGGTGATTACATCTACATGAACACCATAAAAATAGTAACGCCATATTTTCAAAAATAATACTACGACAACCAACTCTAGATCATGGGTTGGGTAATTCTTCTCGTGAACTTTCAGTTGTATGGAGGCATAAGCTATAACTTTACTATTCTGCATTAACACACAACCCAATCAAACTCTGGACGCGTCGCAATACACAAAAAAACCTTGCATACCTTCTGGTAAGGTCAACACTTGGGCAGTAGTCAACCGCTTTTTCAATTCCTCAAAACTTTTCTCACAAGCTTCAGACCATTGAAACTTAATTGTTTTCTAAGTCAACTTTATCAAAGGAGATAATATAGATGAGAAACCATCGACAAACCTTCTATAGTTGCCATCTAATCCCAAGAAACTCCTAATGTCAGTTGGAGACGTGGGTCTAGGCCAATTCTGCACTCCTCTATCTTTTGAGTATCAACTCTAATTCCATTACGGAAAACAATATGGCCCAAGAATGTCACAAACTCAAGCAAAAATTCATACTTAGAAAACTTAGCATATAACTCTTTATCCTTTAGAGTTTCAAGGATTATTTTGAGATGACTAGCATGATCTTCCTCATTCCTTGAATAAATTAGAATGTCATCAATTAATATGGTAACAAACACATCTAAATAAGGCTTGAATACTCTGTTCACAAGGTCTATGAATGTTGCAAGAGCATTAGTCAAACCAAATGACATAACTAGGAACTCATATTGACCACAGAGGGTCGTGAAATCTGTCTTAGGAATATCACTTTCTCTTACTCTCAACTGATGATAGCAAGATCTGAGGTCTATCTTAGAAAACCAAGTGGCACCCTGAAGTTGATCGAATAGATCATCAATTCTTGGAAGAGGATACTTATTATCGATAGTAAGCTTATTCAACTGACGGCAATCTATGCACATTCTAAGAGAACCATCTTTCTTCCTCACAAATAAGATTGGAGTGCCCCAAGGTGAGACACTTGGTCAAATAAAACCCTTCTCAAGAAGGTCTTTCAACTGCTCTTTTAACTCTTACAACTCTTTCAACTCTTATGCTGCCATCCTATATGGCGGAATAAAGATAGGATGAGTATCGAGAATATTATGTATATACTCAAGTCTATTTCGTTCCCAGAAGGGACTCTAGGAAGATCATATGGAAAGAATTTCGGGAACTCTTTTACTACTTGAACTTACTGAATAGGAAGTACTCAACAATAAATTCATTAACTCGGACTAAGTGATAGAGACAACCCTTGGAAACTAACTTTGTCTCCTTAAGGTATGAAATAAAATAACCCTTAGGCACTGCTTAACTACTCCTCCACTTAATAACTGCCTCATTAGGAAACTGGAACTTAACAACTCGAGTTCTACAAACGCCTGAGGCATAACAGGCATGAATCCAGTCCATACCTAGAAGGACATAAAAATCTACTATATCTAACTCAACTAAGTCAGCCATGGTACTCTTGCGATTGCCGAAAATGGTACAATCACGATAGACTCTCTCAGCTAGAATAGACTCACCAACAGGTATAGAAACACTAAAGGGCTCAAGAAGTTGCTCAGTAAGGACATTAAAATTCATAGAAACATAAGGAATCACAAAAGATAGACTCACTCCTGTATCTAGCAAAGCATAAACATCAAAAGTAAAGACTTTAATCATACTAGTGACAACATCTAGAGAATTATCTTGCTCTTGCTGATTGGTAATAGCATATGGACGGTTTGCCCTTCTGTCGGTCCCTGAAGTAGTTCCTCTAGGGGCAACTATGTCTGGTGGAGCAAGTGAAGAAGATTGGGCTCTATTGCCCCTATTTCCACTGCCCTGCCGATTCTTAGGACACTCTTTCATGAAGTGACCCTCTTGACCACACTTGAAGCAACCAGTGGAACCATCCCGACACATTCTTGGGTTGTTCTTACCACACTTAAGGCATGTAAGAGTCCAATTTCTTCCTTGTGCCACACAACCTTGTGACTGAGCAAGTCTAGATCTGAAATTTTATGATTTCTGGTGATTGCACTCACCTCTGTTCCTTTGTGCAGGTGCACTAGCAAATGATGGAGCAGGTCCCTTATATTTCAGTTGGAAAGAAGACCGGTTTGCATTACTCTTTTGCTGCCTGAAGTCATTCCCTGTCTTAGCTTTCTTTTTCCTAAACTCTTCTCTATCCCTCATATTGTCCTCCTCAACCTGTTGCATGTGGATCATCAACCTTGCTATGTCCATATCCCCTATTAGCATAGCTGTCTTGCCTTCCTTACTTGATAGACGAGACAACCCAGCAACAAACAAACTCATCCTACCCCTCATATCATCAACCATCTTCGGAGCATAACGGGAATGTTGGGTTAACTTAAGGGTGTACTCATGAACACTCATAGATTCCTGCTTAAGAATGAGGAATTCTCGTACCTTTTCTTCTCTCAGTTCTCGAGGAAAGAAATGCCCTGGAAAGGCCTCCTCAAACATAGCCCAACTCATAAGTGGTGCACCCTAGGCTCTATTCCTCTTCCATTGATCAAAACAGATTCTAGTGTCACCCTTCAATTAGTAAGCAACTAGTTCCACTCTCTCAACATCAGCAATATGCATAATCTCAAAAACCTTTTTCAGCTCCTCAACAAAGTTTTCTGGATCCTCAGTGACACTTGAACCAGTGAAGCTTGGAGTATTCATCCATAAGAACTCACAGATTCTAGACGTATCAGCCACATCCTGTCGAACCCCTCTTTGTTGCCCAACTTTGTTGGTCACAACTTGACTCAACATTTGCATAGCTTCCCTAAATTCAGTATTAGTGACCTCTCCTTAGGGTTGCACTTTTGGTGCATTGGGTACCCCTTGTTCCTCAACGTTTCTCCTAGCAGGATGTTCTTTTACAGCTCTTCGTGGAGGCATGATATGAAAGATACGCGCAAGTACGAATTAGAAGAAACTTTTATAGGATAAACTCTATCGCAGGAAATGAGTTTGATATAAGTGAGATAGTTTCTAAATGTGGCAGCCTCCTAATTATAGATGTGGCGCGCTTCACACTGATAACTAGGAATCTACAGACACAGCTTCATAGACTTCCTAGGAATCTTGAACTTTGTGCTCTAGTACCAATTTTGTCACGCCCCGATCTTACACCCTAGGCGGGACTGGAACTCGAGAACCATTGCTGGCCCTAAGCAAACCCTTGGCCTGGCTAGACTCTCAGCGGAAGGCTTTAAGCATTAATAAAAGAAAACAAATGCAACTTTTCTCAACTGTCTCAAAATAACTTAGAATGTTTTAGAATTAAACATCCAACTAGCCATAGTGGCAACCGAAGTCTTAACATAAGCAACTGAAAATAAAAAGACAAATGAACTATAAATATCCATCTATGAAGCCTCTAATACTATGAGGGATGTCGGGACAAGACCCCCGATCATCCTAACAATTGAAAAATGCTAAAAACATGAAAAAGGGATCATTCGGAAAGCAAGGAGGCTCACCAAAAGACTCTGAGTGCTCGACTAGATGAACGAAGCACTTGATGTTGATCCTGGTTACCTGTATCTACATCATAAAATGATGCAGGTCAAATGGCGTCACTACATTGAATGTACAAGCATGTGAGGGGAAATCTAAACAACACCTAAGCTTGAATTGGAATCTGAAAAAACTATTACCCCAGCTTTACTTAACTCATGGATACTCTACTGAATGCAGAAATAAACAACAGTAAATATGCAGTTTATATAAAACATTTAAAACAGTGGATAACATCTCAAAGTATTGGAAAATACAATAATATCTCAGATGTATATAAGAAAACAAAAATAAACTTTATTTGGGAGATTCTCTTACTGACAACCATCACTATAAGGTATGTGATGATAAATCGTCTCGCCCACGCCTCCAAAATTGTCCTATAACATGCCGGGATATAGAACGCCTCAACTAAGTGGATCCACTAAGATATGCTTAAAAGCATTAAGGAGTCATTTAAAAAGTATGATCCTTTCTACCCACGTTGGCTACATGGTTTATGGAGACTTGAGTTATTATGAACTTGTCCCCATATCGGTACTCAATACTACTCCCAAAATAAACTCAGCTCATATGTTTGAAAAGATAACTCTTTCTCAGTGGTTTGAGATTATTGCTCAAGAACTAGCTCGAAAGCTCTCTTGGAAATTGGTGTTTCCTCTCTTGTTTAAACGTGAAAACATTTACTGTTTGGGAATACTTAGTTCCCATATAATCTTTTAAAGAAAATGAGCGTCACTCTTACTCTTACTCAACTCAATGCTCAAGTCTTAAAACTAGTTTAAAAAATTATGTAAAAGACTTTTGAAAAGACTCTAAGAACTCTCTAGACTTGGCTCTTAACTTTTATTGAATTTGAATTTATGGATTCAGGGTTATGATTCATGTTTATGGAAAATTTCTAGATGTTTAGAAGTCATTTAGAGTAGTCAGAATTGATAGAAAGTGTTAGTACACTTTAGAAGGACTCGGACAGGCAAAACGACAAAAATAGGTGGGGGCAGGCGAACATGGCGCGGGGCGCCTGCCCCTAAAATTCAGTGAGCACTTTCTGGTTCATTATTGGCGTCCCCCCTCCCTCTGGCACATCTGGGGTGCGCTGCGCCAGACCTCCCCCAGGCAACCCTGACAATTTTTTCAACTTATTTTCTTATCCTAATTCGATTAAATTTGATTTTTTTCCCAAATTCTCTTTAGATTCAGTCACCAATCCCATTCGAATTCAAGAATGAAGGAAATTTCAAGAACACAACTCAAGAACATCAAGTCTTCAACTTTTTAGAATGAAAATATGATGAAATTAACATGATTGGCCTGTGGTTAAACGAACCCAAGGCTATATGAACTCACATACCTCTTAGGATCGAATCCTTGGCAAAATCCGTGATGAAATCCTCAAGAACTCGACGATATCTTGACCTTTTATTCTCCTTTCTCCTCTTGAGGTCTTTCTCTAAAAAACTTAGCATGAAATTTTAGTGCGTAAACTGAACCAATTCAGTTTAGACCTCTAATTAATTACCAAGTACGAAATAACTTAATTGGGTAAGGAAAAGATCACAATTCCCCTCTTAAATCCGGGTGAATTTCCTTATCAAGCTAGCCCAACTTCAAACGGGCATATATCCCTCATACGAACTTGAAAATTAGAAAACTCGATGGAGTAGGAAAGATAATTCAAAGACCTTTCATTTGATATCCTGTAACCCACCTAAATCATCCTGAACCGAAAGTTATGGTCGTTTGGAGTTGACCCAAAACTCATACTTAACATACCTTGCCAAATTTCAGATTTTCATTATTTCCAAAAAAAGTTGTTTCTAATTCTAGATTTTTCAAATAGCGGGGTGTTACAGGGATGTCGGGACAAGACCCCCGATCATCCTAACAAAACTGAATAACAAAACATAATAAAAGGGTCCTCCAGAAGCAAAGAGGCTCACCAAATGACTGTGGAGCTCGACTGGATCAATGAAGCGCTGGATGTTGATACTTGTTACTTGTATCTGCATCATAAAAGATGTAGGACATTTGGCGTCAGTACATGGAATGTACGAGCATGTAAGGGAAATCTAAAACAAGACATAAACTTGAATTGGAATTAAAGAAACAACTTACCTCGTCTAAACTCAACTCAAATCATTTCTATATAAAGCAGTGATAAAGATACAATATAAAGAAAAGCTTTTAAAATAGTAGATAGAAAACCAATGCATTTAAAAATACACTATAACTCAGTTTGTATATATAAAGATACAAAATAAGTCTATGGGAGATTCTCTAACTGACAACCATCACTATGAGCTATGTGATGATATAGCGTCTAGCCCACCATGCCAGAACTGTCTTATATTTTGTCGGGTATAGAACCTACTACTAAGTGGATCCACTAGTCTATGCTAAAAAGTATTAAGGAATAATCTAAAAAGTATGACTCTTTCTACCCACGTGGGTATATGGTTTATGGGGGCTGTGACTTGTATGAACTCTCCCCCATATCGGTGCTCAATACTACTCCCAAAACATACTAGCTCATATGTTTTTAAAAACATAACTCTTTCTGTGGTTTGAGCTTATTACTCAAAAAAATTTCTTTTAAAAGAGATGTACTCAGAACTGCTCATGAACACTCTTTGGAAATTGATGTTTCCTCTCATCTTAAATGTAAAAGCATTTGCTCTTGGAAATACTTAGTCCCAATATATCATTTTAAAGAAAATGAACTAACTTTTACTCTTTCTAAAACTCGAATGCTCAAGTCCTAAAACAAGTTTAAAAGATTTGTAAAAGTCTTCTTAAACTGACTCGAAGAACTCTCAAAACTTGACTCTTAACTCTACCTTGAATTTGAATTATGAATTCAAGGTTATGATTGTGATAGGAAGGATATCGTGATGATTAAATGAGTTTTATATAGTTAATAATGAAAAATGGTTGAAAAACACTATTTGGGAGAAAGTCTGCGACGCGGAGATGAATCATAATATTTGGTCGCAAAATTATTTTTAAAACAGTGGAGTCCGTGTTCTCTTCACGACACGGAGAGGGAAATTTCACTCTGGGAACTGGTCGGCGATGTGGACCAGGTACCTTATTTTCTGCCCGATATTTTCTTACTCATTTTTCGACCCTAATTCTACTAGAATCGAATGGTTTCTTTCCCAATCACTTATTTGAATACTCAACTTATGTACACGATAATCTACTCCAAACCACCCTCAATTCACTCACTTTTATCTCAAGAATTCATAAAACTTATCCTAATTCAAGAATGGAAACAACACTTTCAAGAAACAAATCAAGAACTCAAATTCTTCAACTTCAAAAATGAAACATCACTAAAAAAACCATGATTGGTGTGTTGGTGAACGAACCCAATACTATGAGAAATTCACATACCTCTTAGGTATCAAACCCTTGGTGAAACCACCTTCGATTTCGCAAGAAACTTGATGAATGCCTTGAACTTTCTCCTATTTTCGCCTCTTTTTTCTTCTTGAATTTTATTCTAAAACCCTAGCATAAATTAGGATTAAAGAAACTGAAACAAATCAGTTTAGACCCCTAATTTAAAAAAACTGAGTTAAATCTGATAGGGTAAGGGAAAGATCAAAGTGCCCCTCTTATATCCGGGTAACTTTCCTTAAATAGATAGCCTGACTTAAAACAGTCGTATCTCCCTCAAACAAGCTCGAAAATTAGCAAACTCGGTGGCATTGGAAAGACGATTCCAAGACCTTTCATTTGATATCTTATGGGCCACATAACTCATCATGTACTGAAAGTTATGGTTGTTTGAAGTTGATCTAAAACTCATACTTAGCATAACTTGCCAAAATTTCCAATCTTTACTCTTTCCAAAACAGTTCTTTCAAATACCGAGGTGTTACAATATCTCCCCCTTGGGAACATTCGCCCTCGAATGAGATTACTCTAAGTAGACTAAGGGTGGTAACATCTGACTCCTAGTTCAAACACTCAATATGCAAAGTAACACAACATTTCAACTTAAAATAAATGCCAAGAAAATGATGATGAGTACCTTAATTTGGAATTTCTCCGGACTCAAAGAAATGTGGGTATCTGTTCTGCATATCATCCTCTGCTTTCGAAGTAGCTTCCTCAACAAAGTGATTCCTCCATATGACCTTGACTAATGCTACTTCCTTGGTTCTCCACTTGCGAACCTGGCGATCTAGAACATGAACAGGAATCTCCTCATAGGATAAGCTATCCTTAATACCAATATATTCAGTAGGTATGATAAGTGAATGCTCGCCCATACACTTACTCAACATACAAATGTCAAATACTGGACGGACCACTGCTAACTCTTGCGATAGATCGAACTCATAAGCCACGCTACCGATCCTATTGGATATTTTGTCAAGACCAATATAGCGGGGACTAAGTTTCCCCTTCTTACCAAATCTCATAATGGCCTTCATGGGTGAAACCTTCAAATATACCCAGTCATCTACTTCAAACTCTATATCTCTTCTCCTAACATCTGTATAGGATTTCTAACGACTTTGCGCTATTTTCAAATCTCTCTTGAATGATCTTTACTTTCTCCATATCTTGATGAACCAAGTCTGGTCCTATCAACCCAGCTTCACCAACCTCAAACCATCCAATAGGAGATCTATATCTTCTCCAATAAAGAGCCTCATAAGGAGCCATCTGGATTCTAGAATGATAACTATTATTTTAAGCAAACTCTCTGAGAGGTAAGTGATCATCCCAATTACAATTGAAATCGATTACACACACCATCAACATATCCTCTAAAGTCTGAATTGTGCCCTCTTCTTGACCATCTGTCTGAGGAGGAAAATCAGTACTAAGGTTCACCTTCGAACCCAAACCCTTCTGGAAAGACTTCCAAAATTGTGCGGTGAATTGCGCACCTCTATCTGAATTGATGGACACTGGAATTCCATGAAGTCTGACTACCACTTGAATATATAACTTAGCATAATCTTCTGCTAAATGTGCAGTCTTTACCTGTATGAAATAGGCTAATTTAGTCATTCGATCTACAATAACCCAAACTGAATCATGTTGCATGCGAGACTATGGTAAACCTGTGATAAAATCCATATTAATCATCTCCCACTTCCATTCCAAAAAATCTATATTCTGAGCCATACCACCAGGACTTTGGTTCTCTACCTTGACTTGTTGGCAATTCGAGCACTTAGCAACGAACTCTATGATACACTTTTTTATACTACTCCACCAATAGACTTCTCTCAAGTCACGATACATATTTGTGGAATTCGGATGGATATAATATTTGGAGCTATGAACTTCCTCGATGATCCTTTCTTGGAGTTCATCTACCATTGGAACACACAATCCACCTTGATACCTCAATACACCATCTCCTCCTTGTACAAAAGCCACCACTTTTTTCTTTTGAACATTTGCCTTTAATTCAAGCAAAATAGGATCTTGGTCTTGTTTCTCTATCACTTCTGACACTAATGATGATTCAGCCCCATTTGTCACTACTACTCCTCCTTCGTTGGAATCCATTAGTCGGACTCCTAATCGTGCAAGTCCATGCACATCTTTGGCTAACTTTTTCTTGTCTTCCTCAACATGGTAAGTACTACCCATAGACAACCTGCTCAAAGCATCAACAACAACATTAGCCTTACTTAGGTGATAGAGAATACTTATATCACAATCCTTGAGTAACTCCAACCACCTCTTCTGTCTGAGATTAAGCTCCTTATGACTCTACACATACTGAAGAATCTTGTGATCAGGGAACACATCTATATGAAAACCATAATGATAGTGACACCATATTTTCAATGCTAATACTACATCAGCCAACTCTAGGTCATCGGTTAGGTAATTTCTCTCGTGAATCTTAAGCTGTCTGGAGGCATAAGCAATAAATTTGCTATTATTCATCAATACACAACCCAATCCAACTCTAGACTCATCACAATATACCACAAAGCCTTGCATACCTTCTGGTAAGATCAATACTGGGCCGTAGTCAACCGTTTTTTCAATTCTTGAAAGCTTTTCTCATAAGCTTCATACCATTGAAACTTAACTGTTTTCTGAGTCAACTTAGACAACGGGGATGAAATAGATTAGAACTCCTCAACAACCTTCTATAATAACCTGCCAATCCAAAGAAACTCCTAATATAAGTTGGAGATGTGGGTCTAAAACAGTTCTGCACTGCTTCTATCTTTTGAGTGACAACTCAAATCCCATCACCAAAAACAATATGGACTAAGAACGCCACAAGATCAAGCCAAATTTACACTTAGAGAATTTTGCATAAAACTCTCTATCCTTTAGAGTTTCAAGAACTACTCTAAGATGACTAACATGATCCTCCTCATTCCTCGAATATATTAGAATGTCATGAATGAATACGATAACGAACATATCTAAATTAGGGTTGAATACTCTATTCATATGATCCATGAATGCTGTAGGAGAATTAGTTAGGCCAAAAGTCATAACCAGAAACTGGTAATGACCATAGCGGGTCCTAAAAGCTGTCTTAGGGATATCACTTTCACTTACTCTCAACTGATGATAGCCAGATCTGAGGTCTATCTAAGAAAAACAAGTGGCACCCTGAAGTTGATCGAAAAGATCATCAATTCTCGGAAAAGGGTACTTATTATTGATAGTAACCTTGTTCAACTAACAGTAATCTATGCACATTCTAAGAGAACCATCATTCTTCCTCACAAATAAGACCGGAGCGCCCCAAGGTGAGACATTTGGACAAATAAAACCTTTCTCAAGAAGATCTTTCAACAACTTTTTTAACTCTTTAAACTCAGCTAGAGCCATTCTATATGGCAGAATAGAGATAGGATGAGTATCGATAATAATATCTATACCGAAGTCTATTTCTCTCTATGTAGGGACTCCAGGAAGATCGTCTTGAAAGAGTTATGGAAACTCACTAACAACTGGAACTGACTGAGTATGTGGTGTCTAAACACTAGAGTCATTAACTGAAACTAAGTGATAGATACACCCCTTGGAAACAAACTTTCTGGCCTTAAGGGATGAAATAAAATTACCTTTAGGGACTGCTGAACTACTCATCTACTCAATAATGGACTCATAAGGAAACCGAAACTTAACTACTCGAGTTCTACGATCAACTGAGGCATAAGAGGCATGAAGCCAGTCCATACCTATAATGGCATCAAAATCTACCATATCTAACTCAACTAAGTCGGCCATGGTGTCCTTGTGATTGATGGAAATGGTAAATTCACGATAAACTCTCTCATCTAGAATAGACTCACCAACAGGTGTAGAAATACTGAAGGGCTCAAGAAATTTCATGGCAATATAAGGAGTCACAAAAGATAGACTCGCTCCTATATATAGCAAAGCATAAACATCAAAAGTAAAGACTTTGATCATACCAGTGACAACATTTAGAAAATTCTCCTGCTCTTGGCGACTGGTGATGGCATAAAGATGGTTTGCCCCTCCACCTGAACCTGAAGTAACTCCTCTAGGTGCGGCTCTATCTGGTGGAACAACTAATGAAGATTGTGCTCTATTGCCCCTATATCCACCGCCCTACCTGTTGTTAGGGAACTCTTTTATGCAGTGACCATCTTGACCACACTTGAAGCAACCAGTGGTGCCATCACGACGCACCCTTGAGTGGGTCCTACCACACTTAGCACATTCACAATTCCCATTTCATCCTTGTGCCACACTACCTTGAGACTTTTCAGGTCTAGCTCTGAAATTCTGTGAATTCTAATTATTGAACTCACCTTTGTTCCTTAATGAAGGTGCACTAGCAGGTCCCTTTTGCTTCTATTGGAAAGATGACCGGTTTGCATTACTCTTCTGCTGTCCGGACTCATTTCCTGTAGTCTTACCTTTCTTGTTTCACAACTCTTCCCTATCTCTCTGCTTATCTTACTCAAACCGTTGCACATTAATCATCAACCTTGCTATGTCCATATCCCCTATTAGCATAGATTCCTTGCCCTCTATTCTTGACAGAAAAGACAACCTAGCAACAAACAAACTCGTCCTGCTCCTCATATCTACAACCATTTCCAGGGCATAATGGGACAGTTCGGTGAACTTAAGGTTATACTCATGTACACTCATAGATTCCTGCTTAATTGTAACATCCCGTATCTGAAACAGACCAAAAATGCAGATTTTGAGAAGTTGCAGGTGCAACTTACGGTCACCATCCACGGATCGTAGGTCAGACCACGGCCCGTGCTGGTGGTCCGTGGTTCACCACTGCAGCCCCTCCCAGATCCAGCT